>JAEQBH010004944.1:0-297500 GCA_016808115.1 Tetrastigma voinierianum
AATGGCCACATAGGGCCCGTTGTCCCCCACTACTTTCGAGCATATAGCACATGACTATAAAACCATAGTCCATAAGAGTTTAAATTACATCACTTTTATACAAATAAATACAACCCATATATATTTACAAAATATATATATCAAAGCCCTGTCAGAAGCTTTCTTCATATGTGCGGTCGAATGTGGGTGGTGCACCTTTTGTACTTGTACGAAGGGGGTCGCGGCGGGGTGAGCAAAGCCCGATGGTGATAATCTCACTACCAAGGGCTACTCCCCACCTAAGTGCATCACGTGACATCTAAGCGAACAAACAAACATTAGTGAATCATTGTATATCCCTAACTGAAATCTGCATGTCATGGATGAGAATGTGACTCACCTATCCCATATCAGGAGTCCTCAGGCTCCGCACACCATGTGTTTGCAGTGTGAACCTCTTTGTCATTTTCCGATGACAACCTAAGATTACTCTTAATCTTGTTTTCATTTACAACCATACCTTGAGTCCTCTGACTCCTCGAGCAATGCATTTTTTCGAGAATGAAAACCATTTCGACAAGTGTTGTTTTTAATGCGTGGAAAACCCTCAGATATAAATAATTGGACCGAAGCGATAATCTATATTGTGGACAACCCTCAGAGTATATATCAATTAGGCCGACTCGATGATTGATATTATATGGACAACCCTCCCGTCTTGTAGTGGACACACTCAGATAAATAATATTGTTAGTCTGACCCTAGAAGCAGTTCTCTAGAAACCACCTCATGCACTCACTCTTATTGTTCTAAAATTCTTGATTGCATATGAAATGCAATAGACCATTCCATTTCCTTCATAACCGTACAACTCATTTGGATGTTGTCTAATGCTTAAAACCCACTAATCTTCCATACCTTGGTGTTGATCCTAGCTATGTACTCCGACACACCATCGAACACACAACAGTTGATCCTCAAGAAGCTATGCACTCACCCGTATTTATGCGATGTTTTAGTACATGTATAATGCAATTATCTGTGCCTATTCATATATACTACATATATAATGAGAACTATATGTGCATACATACTCATGCATATTTATCCATGCATCATTTGGACATTCATAGTAAGGTTCATACAAATTCCGTCGAGGAACATACTAATTCAAGCATATGGACATCACAAGTCTTGCCACGAGGTAATGACACACGTAAATCCATAGGCCTAGTGATGACTGATTTGTCACGACTGGCCTCCGGCAGGCCATGTAATGGCCTCGATGATCAATACTGACTATGTGTCATTTATTTGTCACACAATGACCACAAAGAACCACTCAATCATATTATTCACTTTCAACAATAACACACAAAATGACCCAAATCTCGGACCATATAAAACAGGGCACCTCTTGGTCCCTTCACGGTTCATCCTTAGAATATTGTGATACAAAACATACCATAAAACCAGAAGACATCAGTCGGGATCAAAACCAAACCTCAGCACGGTCAGGGACTGCTAGAAATAGTCCCAAGAATTACATGTGGTATCCCAACAGTCTAGAAAATTGACCGAACTATTAAAAACGATCCAGAAATTAAGCGAAGCTGTCCGAAAACAATCCCGAAAATTTCTAAAAATTCTATACTCAATCCAAAAATTTGAGAGCTGAAATTTACGGCCTTTCACGGCCTTTAACAATCGGCCATTAAATGGTCTTAGACTAGAAATAACACAAGTAGAAAATTCCTACCTCGTGGTTTAGTGGAAACTCCAGTTACCCAGGTAATCCTGGCATTAGCTCTCGTCGATAGATCAACTTTAGCCGACCCTAGATAAAAACTTACGATTAGATTTTGTAGATCTGAAAAGAAACAAAGAGAAAAAATAAAAATAATATTCACTCTCTCCAACGCTCTCATCGATAGCCCTCTCTTTGCTTTTGATTGATTTTTTTCCATTTTATTATTATTATAATATTATATTATTATTATTATTATTATTATTATTATTATTATTTTCTTCTTGATATTCATAGTTATATTTAGCTGTCTGAGATTAGTTTTGTCCCGAAACAATTTATTTCTTTTCGAGTTTACTTTATTTGTCAGAAACATAAAGTCGTTTCTGACTTCTAAGATTTTGTAAAAATCTAGTCCCTCGATCCTTGTGACTTATCACCCAGAAAATCGTAAAATATTTCAATTGTCTCAGAATTCGATGAAACTTTTCTGGGTCACTAGATTTATGGCGGAATTCTGTGTGGTCAGTTTAAATCGTAGAGATCTAGAGAATTCCGTTTTCAACCAAAATTCGTTTACGCACTGGAAAAATTGAATTTTCTCGGGTTTCTGAAATCCATTGGATAAACTCCAATATTCTTGTTTTTGAGTCCCATGTGTTTTACTATGGGTAGAAAATTTGGGGTCTCACCCGCGGAGAAGCCGCCACCTTCAGCAGCGAACTTTCATGCGTTGGATACATATGCAACAATGAATCTAGGGTTTTCACCGATGAGGTATCTATCCTTCTTGCTATACTCCAACACCGCATTATTTTCATGTCCTTTTCTTTTATGCGACAGTAGATTCGTTTGGATGTTGTCCTATTTTCTGAGCCCACCGTGAGCACGACACAGTGTCGATCACCGTATAATCATGACATTCTATTGAACACCAAACACAGTGTCGATCCTACACATGCACTCACACCCATGTCATGCGATGTGCCATAAATGCAATGTAATGCCATTGCATGTATCTCATCACTACATGCACAATGAATACCACGTGGCAATTCGAAATCATATCGCGTAGTATCATGGATAATCATATTTAATACATATAGTTACTCAGTAATTTACATATGTCTAAGCATATATCTCCACATGCTTCTGATACATTAAACATGTTATAGCACTGTACATCTCAAACATATGTCAACACCAAGTATGATCATATGCGAGGATAACTTGGTACCTTTATCAATTATGGCATAAGCAATGCTGTAAATAATCGCACATCGATTTTTTTATGAAGCGGAAATGCCAAAGCGCGAGCGCAATGCACTAACGACCACGCGATAGTTACGAACTTGTGGTTCGAGAAGAAAGCTAGCGCCTCCTAACGATTCTAAAATCTGGGCGAAACCATTAAACGGCCTAAGTTGGCGGTCGAAGAAAGCGGACCATGGCAGGCTATATTGGTTTTGATTTAGGTGATTAGCCCGGATTCTCGAGATAGGCTACATTTTTTCCTTGAAGTTCTAGTCCAAATTCCCTCCTTTTTCTGCCAGAAAATCCTTTATTTGGACATCATATAAGATTAATGAGGCACTATTCCCATAACCCATTATTTTGCCAAATGGCCTTAGGAGCGAAAGCGTGGCAGCCTGTCGAGGGTCAGTTGACAACCACGTCGACTATGGAATTCTATAGTTTGGGTGACCAGATACCACACTATTGTGTCCCGTTATCAAGGTCCATGGCCACTAAAATCGATGATCTCCTTTGTTAGAGCTGTGACATATATTATATCCTGACTACGTGGACACTAGTTACTGGCACCACCTCAGAACATCCCTTCTTGGGATCCATTCATTCCCATTTAAATCTAAATATGAAAGTAAAACCTTGATTACAACCAGTAAGAGTCGAATCTGGCCTCTTACCATAATTACATACCCGACTATTTATACAATAGTTCCAAAAGAATTTAATTATAATTCTCTTATACAAAATACTTTTTACAAAAATAATATCAAGGTCACACATCAGCCTCCTTTCATAATCACGGCCTTGTTGGAGCGCCGTCTCCCTGTACACTCCTGTGCACGAAGGGTCCCGATAGGAGTGAGCAATGCCCGATGGAAAATTTTTCCTACAAGGCTACATCCTCAAATGCACATTATGTCTAAGTGATCTGTTGGGTCTTTCGCTAGGGGATCTACTGACTTACTCATGAAACATGTAATTTATCATTTGATCAAATTTACACATCCGTGAGTCTCAACCTTGGACTTTGTCCTATTTGACTCCACGACCCATTCCTGACAGGTGAATACTCAATACCATGCACCCACACGGGCTCGGCGTGCGATTGTGCATATGAAATGCATGATGCTAATGTATTTTTTCCTTCATATTACATGCATATGAGTGCTACATGACATTCATACCATGAACAATTATAATTTTTCCATATAATTCCATTATTAATCCATGTTAATACATCCAAATAGCATATATTAACATGATTTTTTACACCTGGCAATATTATTATATTTACACTTAATAACTACAAATGGGCACCTTTTGGTCACTTCACTGGATAATCTATTAAATTCTTGACACACCCTGAAAACTTCGAAGACATCGAGTCTCGGGATCAAAGCTAAACAGACAGTCGAAATTGCGAAAACCGTACCAAAATTTTAGCCTGGACTATCTGAAAACAATTCTGAAAATTCAGCCGGGGTGTCAGCGGCCAAAAAATTGACTCGAATTTGTCTCAAGCAGTCCCAAAAATTCCTAAAAATTCCTACACTCAGTTCAAAAAATTTGGGACTGAAATTTACGGCATTTCACGACCTCTAAGAAAACCCCAAGCCATTCATTGGCGCTGGATAAGTCTTGCCACGGTAGGAAAATTTCTACGCCATGGAGGTTGATGAAGCTGCAGATTTTGGAGTACCCACACATAGCTCTCGTTAGTGGATTGACTTTCCTTCTCCAACGAAAACCTACGTCCGTTTATTAGATCTTAGAGACGAAAAAGGAAAAAAAATAAAAACTCTCTCTCTACACACTCTCCCTCTCCCGTCTCCTTTTGACTTTTCTTTTTTATTTCGTTTTTATCTTTTTATTATTATTATATTATTATTATTTGAATACATGACTCATATTATCTCGTCGGGTGCCATTTACGCTGAGGATCAATTTATTTATTTACCAGGTTGTATTTTAAATGAACTTAGTTCGAGCCATTTTTCGACCACGAGATTTTAGTAAAAATCTCATCCTGATCGTGGCGACACCTATCACCTAGAAAATCGTAAATATTCACGTTTGTCTCAGAATTCGCCAAACTTTTACGGGTCACTAGATTTGTGAGACAAAATTGCCCAGCGTAGTCAATTTCATCATCCGAGATCTAGAAAATTTCCGATTTTCAAGCGAAATTACCATTTTACCCTTTTTTAAAAATTCAGATTTTCTGGGGTTTCACACTCTCCGCCCTTTAAAAAAATTCCGTCCCAAAATTCCACACACATACGCATCACTCACATGCATATGCAACCTTACACCTTTCTAGGCCGGGTGTCGGGTATGATAACACTTTAAAGGTCGCGATGCCAGCAACCCAGATGGGAACATCGACTCATCGTGTCGAAGGACATGAGCAGATATGTCTACCACGAAGGTCCACCATGATCAGAATCCTAAGATCTATGGTCACAATCGAGCATATTTGACTGACTCTCACCTGGAGTCATGGGGAGAATTTTCTATCTGATGGCTTTCTAGAGGCCTCAACCTCAGCCCTTTCCTATCTGAATGCGATAATGAACATGATGCATCAAACAACAAACGGTATGAAAATATGCCCTGCATATCGGCGCGATCTACACGCTCGACATGGTGCTGATGGCGTAAACACGCCCCTGGGTCCTGAGTTGGCTGTGAGCCATGTCCTTGACCTCGACCCATAATCCCGGCCGGATTTGGTATGCGTGATGCGAAGGGCTTGTATAGCACTGCGTGGTGGCCCGGTTCCTCTTACCCATACTGGGGTGTGGAGGAATAAACTGTGTCTGCGCTTGTCCCACTGATAACTAGGATTGTACCGGTAGCTCCCCAGGATCCATGCCTCAGGTAGACGATTACCTTTATATGTCGGTGGTGGCAATATAAGCATGTCATCGGCCTTGGCTGGCCTTGTACAGAAACAAGTGGGACATAAGTCCTCTATCTCTTTCCCAAACATGAAGAAGACTGATCCTCCTTCCTCTTACCACGCGCTAGCATCGAATGCCGGGTGTGTCCTCACATCTCTCTCATGGCGAGTTATCCAGACCATGATCTATCAATCCCCTATGAGGCGGAGGCCCACAATCTTACCAGATGGAAAACTCAGGTTCATTCTCAAATCTGACCTTGAGTCGGTTGTAACCACATAGTCATACTGCGCGTGCTGCTTGGTGAATTTGGCCACGATTATCCATCTTGTCATCGTTTCTAACCATTTCTGGAACTCTTTGGCCTTTGCATGTCTAGCAATGGCGAAAAATCTTTTGCTCATAAGAGCCCATGGAACTCTGCTTGAGTGTTGCCTCTAAGTCACTAAGGCCTTAGCCCGGTCCCACCACACTTGGGATCTCTGGCCCCAGGCAGCTAGTCGATCTTAATTTGCATCGGAAGTAATATCCGCGCCTCAGTACCTTCTCGATACGCCAAAACCAATGGTGCACGCCCGTCGGATCCCCTCACATATAAACGTCGAAGGATGATGTGACTTGAATCTCTGGAGGTTACTCGGACCTCCCTGACTACCAGCTACACTAGCCTATGCAATGTGACAGTGCAATCCAATTGTCAATGAGCTCTTTGGTTAAAAGCAGGTAGTGCTGGCAGCACCTCATGGAGGGCGTGACCTCGTCCTCGGCCTCGACTTGCTATCTACACCTGTCAAATGGCAACAAACTTTATTTAATCTCATCTCAGTCTAACTAGTAATGCACATGCCAATTACTAATAGACTTAACAACCCTGAATTGACCCATTCATCACCTAAATGAATTTTCAATTGCCAACCACTCCCTTTTATTATTTGATAAAATTGACACTTCGGTTCATCATTTAGAACCCTAAGGCTATAGTTTCTAACCTTAGCATTCCATTTTTCCTATATATATATATATATATATATGTTATACCATGTATATAATTTTAGGTCACGATAACCACCTTGTCCACATTTCCCATATACGTAAATGCGGAATGTATATGTCTTTAAGCGCGATTTGTAACCAGCGATTACCTGATCAAAATGGAACACATATCCGAACACAACATGAAACACATCATGCATGCAGTGGTCTAAACCCGTCCCATGAACTCCTAGGTATTAGTATACCTAAACTTCGATACCAAGCTATGACGCCGGTATCAATTTCACCACAATAGTCGTGGCCTAAACCCATGTCCCTCAAGCCCTAGGTACTCGTGTACCTATGCTCTAATACCACACTATGAAGCTGGTATAAGATATCAAGCGCCAGGTAATCATAACCATGCACTACTTTGCAGCGTATATCCTGGACATGCCCGGCCGCTCACAGTGTCGTATGCCTTGGCTCTTATACCCAATTTGTGACAAGTGGGTATCGGGACTATCCCCCTTCGGGCCTTGTGTCGCCAAACCTTATGCTCTGTTACTAATCAGGGCTATGCCCATCAGGCCCTGAGTAATCGCAAACCTAAGCTCTGATACATTTGTAACACTATCGGGGTCCGTTGACAACCACGTCAACTTTGTGGATTCAGTGACCCGATACCACACTATTGTATCCCATTTATCGAGATCCATATTTTTTTTAAAATTGAGTAGAGTCTCCTTTGTTCTGGGAGCTCTACTTAACATACAACTATATCCTGACTACGAGTGGACAGAGGTTACTCACACCACCTCAAACATCCATAGTAGGGATCCATTCATTCACATTTTAAATCTAAAATATGAAAGTAAAACACTTAATTACAACTAGAGTAGATCCGGCCCTCTTACCATAATTACATGCATTTATTTATACAATGATCACGAAAGAATTTAATTACAATTCTTTTATACGAAAATACTTTACAAAAGTAATGCAAGGCCACATCGGCATCCTTAAATGTGCGGCCTCGTTGAGCGTCATCTCCTGTACACTCTCTTGTATTGCACGAAAGGGTCCCGCGGGGTGAGCAATGCCGATAAAAAATTTTCCCTCTGAGGCTCTCACTCTAAATGCACATGCAATGAACGTGCATAAACATGATCACGTTTCATGTATTTATCTGACATTATATGGAAATGTTTCGTGTATACATGAGATGTGACCCCTCATGCTCACAACTTTGAGTCCAGGCTCCCCCACCGCAATTTCCAAGTGTGAAACTAACCATTGGTATTTAACCCGATGACTTAAACCGTTAGACTGACATCGATTTGCAATTTATCATTTCATAGTTTTTCTTTTGTGGGCGGTTTAGGTTTTCACAAATCAGGACACCGCATGCCTTTCCAACATTTTCGCAAACTTACATCACCGAGATTCATGTCCAACCGTGAATAACATTTGGGTCTTTCACTGCAGAGGATGCCTGACAGTACGCGAAACATAGGGAGATTTATCATTTTGAAGTCAGTTACACATCAGTAGTCCTCAACCTTGGACTTTGTCCTATTTTCCAACTCACGACCCATTTACCAATCTTAGTGAATCTCAATCCCATGCACCCACACCATTTCGGCGCAATGTGACCATGCGCATATGAAATGCATGATGCAATGCATTTCAGCACGATGTTACATGCATATATGAGTGCTACGTAAACATTAATACACCGTAGGCCAGTTATAATTTTACATATAATTTTCATCCATACAATCCATGTTAATACATCAAGCAAGTATATATTAACATGATTTTATCAAACCAAACTCGAACTCCAATCAAGACTACACAGCAGTCTGAAAATCCTCTCGGAATATCGAAAATAATTCCTGAAAATTATTGAAACTATCAAAAGCGTCTGAAATTCGACCGGTGTCAGAACGGTCCAACAATTCTAAAATTCTTACACACTCAGATCGAAGGAATTTGGAATTTGAAATTCTGACATTCCTGACCTCTAAAAACCCCAAGCCATTAAATGGCCTTTAGGCTAGAAAAAACCACCAGTAGGAAAATTCCTCGTGGGTTTGTGAAACTCAAGATTTTAGTGCGCGTGTAGCTCTTGTGCGTGGATCCAACTTTGCCCATGCTCCAGCGAAAACCTACGGTCGATTTCCATAGATCTTAGAGAGAAGCGAAGATAAGAAAAAATAAAAAATACCTATCTCTCTACCGCTCTCCCTCTTATCTCCTTTTGACTTTTCTTTTTTATTTTGTTTTTATCTTCTTCTTTTATTATTATTATTATTATTATTTGAATACGACTCATATTGTCTCATTCGGGTCGTTTCTGCCCTAAAACAATTCATTGTTTTTATTCCTTTCATTTAAATGAACTTAGCTTAAGCCATTTTCTGACTTTTGAGATTTTCGTAAAAATCTCATTCCTGAAGTCACTGGTGACTTATCACCCAGAAAATTATAAAAATATTCCGTTTGTCTCAGAATTCGACGAAACTTTTCTAGGTGACTAGATTTAGGAGACGATTTGCTTGGCCTTGGTATTTAGTCTTCGAGATGTATAAATTTTCAATTTTCAGCAGCCAAATTACCGTTTACCTTTTGGTCGGATTTTACGGGGTTTCTAACTTGACGAAACAACCCTTAGGGCATTAAAAAACTCAACTAAGAAGTCCACTAAAATGGAAAATAAACCAAAGTAGAAAGAATCCCTACTTCTTAGAGCGTAGAAGAAACTCTAGGAAGTCCCGTAGACACTTCCTAAACCCGAAACCTTTGATTTCCCAAACTCCTCTCTTGAATCCTTGGCAAAATCCCGTGTTTTAGGTACCCACGCGTAGCTCTCATCGAGTAAATAAACTTTCATTCTTAGCCGAGCCAATTCCGGCCAGGCAAAACTCCGTGTTGAAGGCGAAGTTTGGATTTTTTTTCTTTTTCTCTCCTCTCTCTCTCATGACCAGTTGGAAATCCCCAGTGTTTCTCCACTAAAAAATGATTTTTTAACCCCTTTTGTCTAACTCACTTAAGTTGGATATGTGGCTTATCTTGGAAGTCGCACCACGTGTCCGCGACTTGGAATCGGTCGTTTTTGCCCGAAACAATTTATTTTGTCTCGGTTCAAGAAGTTCAATTTATTTTTAAATGAACTTAACTTGGAGTTATTTCTAATGTGGCGCCCCCAGGCAGGTGTCGGGTTGACTACCGTCGGCCGCGAATCTGGTTTGTCTCGTATCAGCGAGACTCATACTTAGTAAAAATGGCCTCTTGGGCCTTAAGCCAATACTTTCAAATAAATATCCCAACTATATTCCAATAGTCGAATTATACATTTCTCTTAATACACATACATATTAAAATTTACAATTTTAATACATATTATCCAAAAACATCAAAGCCCTGACCGAACTTTTCTTGAAAATCGGCCTCCCCAGATGAAGCGAGTCTCCTCGTACTCACATTTTTGAAATAATATAGTCCATGGCCAGGTGAGCCTAATGCTTGATGGTGGAATCACCTAAATGGGTTACTCTCCCCACCTAGATGCATATCTGATGCTCCCGAAATAAACACAGACTCAAGTAAATGCGTGATTCTACTTGAATGTCTACATGCCCGTTCCCATGTCTCGAGTCCTCACCGACTCCCTCACACTTGCCTAAGCCATGTATGAGAAAAATATCATTTTCAAAACAAAACTTGTTGTTCTTTAAAATAAACTACCGAAGTGTCGGTAAAAATATGGGACTACCCTTCGAGGCGAATTGGTTGGTGAGCTTTAAACTTGATCATAGTTCTCATCCAAAATGATCTGTTGGCCCATCTCGACCCGATTCTCCGAGAAAAATCATCTTAATGAAATTCCTTTCGCAGCCATGTTAGATTTTCGAGGAAAATTCATGTCATGCACTCACACCTAAATTCTAAGGTTACCCGATTGCATATAAATCCATTATACCATTTCAATCATTTTAATATATCAATTATGCATATATTCACAAATTACATTCACACCACATGTAATTTAACATGGATCAACCATCACCCCAGGCAAGCTCACTTGAGCTATTCAATATTCATCAAACATCACCCAAATTAGCTCATTTGAGCAATTCACAAATCTCATCTCATTAGCTACACACGCAGTATATTCCATATAATTGGGCAAATCACAATCTACGTATCGAGAGCTATACACTGTTATATTCCATATAATTGTGACATCATGTTAACACATCAAGCTTATGCATTAACCTATTAATTCCACACAACTCAAGCCATTCATTTCAAAAATATTTCAATAAATTATGAAACAAACACCCCAAACAGCCCCTACACAGTCACGGACTGTCCAAATGGGCTCCAAAAATTCTCCAAAAATTCCAACAATTCGGTCCCAAGTTTTGGGACCGATCAAACGATGTCGTTCAAGGCATCCAGCGGTAGTTCCGAGCTAAAACCAGCGAGAAACATTTACAAAACACTTAAACAAAGTGTAACTTCAAAATGGATAAACCCTACCTCCACGGGTTTGAAACTCCGGCTTTTTTGGTGTCACGCGTAGATCAACTTTGCCTTTAGTCGACGAAAACACAGTCCGATTTCGTAGATCGAGAAATAAGCAAGAGAGAAAGAAAAAAATAAAAATTTCTCTCATCCTTAACTCTCTCTCTCTCCCAGCAGCGCCTATCCTCCCCTTTTACTGATTTTTTTCATTTATTATTATTATTATTATATTATTATTATTATTGTATTATCATTTAGATCATACTTCTCTTTGTCTCATTGGGTCCATTTCTTAGAAAAATTTTATTTCTTTTCAGTTCACTTTATTTTAAATGAACTTAACTCCGTCATTTCGACTTAGGATTTTTGTAAAATCGTCCATGAAAATCTTGACGGTTTATCACCGAAACTCGTAAAATATTCTGCTTGTCTGCGGGGTCAGCGGCTTTTCTGGAGTCACTAGATTTGTGAGACGAATTTAGCAGTTGTGATCCGTTTAGATCATCCGAGATCTAGAGAATTTCTGGTTTTCAACCGAAATTATCGTTTTACCCTTTTTTAAAAAAATTGAATTTTTCTCGAGTTTTACACCTAATTCTAGAGATTCTCATAAAAATCTCATCCCAGGAGTCGCTAGGCCTTTGTTACCACAATCGTCAGAAAAATCCGGCAGTCTCGGAATTAGAGCGAAAATTTTCTGGGTAACTAGATTCCTTGAACCAAATCGATGAAGTCAGTTTATCATCGAGATAAGGAAAATTTCCAGGCCTCCCTAAACCATTTCGGCAATTTTACTGTTTTTGCCATTTTTCAGAAAAAATAAATTTTTCCTGGGTTTTACACTAGTTCTGACTAATGAAGATCGGTACTATGGAAATCAATTTAAAATTTTATCTATAATAATTAATTAACACCTGGAAATACGTCTCATTCTTCTTATAGACCAAAAAATACATGACAATCTCTCCTCGAAAACCACAGATTAAAGAAAAATTTTAAGACATGTCGCCGTGACAATCTCTCCCATGGTACCAAGCTTCATCTTACCACTAGTTTAAAGTATTATCTTGAAAAAACCGTTTGAAACTTGCATGTTTATGATTTATGATTATTTATATCTTTTATTTCTTATCCTCTTAGTATTTATAATTTAGACTATGATCGTGTAATGGGCTTAGTAATAGAATTTATATTCAAATGAAATTGGAAAAACTTAGATAAATTGCATGCTTTAAGAACTACTATTAAAAACCTTACTAAAGTGTGAACCTTGTTTCTCTTAAATAGTTGTGTGAATACGAAAATACTATAAATAAACTACGAAGAGACTTTTAATCTGAAACCTTAGTTAAAAGCGAAATAGTAGGTATGAGCCACAGGCCAGGAAGTCCCAGTTGTGTTGATCAACCGAAGTGGAATACATGTGATCATTGAGTGTCTTGTACACAAATGAGTGTCTCTCTAACCAAGACACAAACATGAGTAAAAATGGCCCCATCGGGCCATCATCCATACTCGTCCATGCGGTTACAAAACCATACATTTCTATAAATTCAGAGTTATTATCATCTTGTCCCTGAAAACATATATTAAAACTAGTTAGTTCTAATATATACACAAAAAGTAGCCTCAGGCCACAGCCGGCCTTCTTCGTGCTCACGGCCTCGAAGGAGGCGTCGTCTTCGTGTACCTGAAAAGGGTCTACAGTGAGCAAACAAAGCTTAGTAGTGATAATCTCCTACAAGGGTTACTCCTCACCTAAGTGCTCATGCAATGATCAAACACACACACATTCAAGTAAAAACATGCACATTCTTACTCGAATGTCTACATGCCATGGATGAGAATGTGACTCACCCTATCCCATGTCCCGAGTCCTCACTGACTCCCTCACACAATGCCTAAGCCTATGTGTGACAACAGTCATTTTCCATGACATCCAATGATCATATGTTTGACTCATTACATTATATATTCATATTTTCATTCATAGTCCTACACCTTTTTGTGGGTTGTGGATTTTTGGTGTCGCACCACGGGCTCTGCAAACCCAGACACTTTGACTAACTCACTTAGTGGGAATATGTCGACCATGGCCAGTGAATTAATCACCACCCCAGGGGAATCTATCGACTTCTTCGATACAGCGCATATTGTCTTTTACCATTTTCGTATTCCGTGCAACTCATTTGGACATTGTCCCGTCGCAAGAGCCCACCCAATCGACACAAGCGCAGTAATTAATAGCGGGTGTACTCTGACACGTGAACACCTAACCACGGTGTTGATCTCTACCGTACACTTTCACTTTCCATGATGTTCTAGTGCATATCTGATACAATTATGTCCTTGCAATTCTCAGCTATGTAAGGCTTCATGAACCATTTACATCAGTTATACTTCATATCAACTACCATGCAAACATATATCACAAGCATATAAATTCCATATACTTCATGCCAATATATATATATATATACACATCGTACCAAACATATTAGCATTCATCAATCCATGACTACACAATAATGTCATACAACCTTCCTTAGGCTAACTTATGGTAATTCCTACCCATTACAACAGCCCAAAGCATCACACAAAACATAACAACATGTTATTCAATCATAGCAATAACATCTTTGCAAAGCCACACCTGGCTTAATTCAGTCGGTTCGGGGTATCGAAAGTGACACAGGGATTTCCAATCTTGGACCCATCCAATAGGGTATGTCACGGCCCCTTCACAAACATGAACCAGTTTGGTTCCAATCATCCGCCAACATCAAACAGCCCCAAAACACAAAAACTTTTAGTTTCTAGTTCAAACAAACCACGCCTGATCTTGGTATGTGAAACCCGATCATAAAAATCCTCTATCCCTCAATCCCAAGTTTTTGGAACTAAACCATATGATCATGGCCTCCCATAGACAGCCATACCATACCCAATACAATAGTCTACAACATGCCATGCAATGGTCATGTCATATCCCGGCTATTCACCTTAACACAACCATGCAACCTGCATACTTGGTGTAAAACATAGATTTTCAGTAGGGTTATGATCACTTACTGCCCTCCACAGGAACATGGGTGGAATATTGACTCAATGGGCTTTCCATAGAGTCTAAGAACACCCAAAACGGAGTTCGAACGAAGAAGTTATGACCTTCTGAAGTTGGAGGTCTCACATGGTAAACGACCACCACCAGAAGGCGGCCTACTCGGCACGCGCAATAGACCTGCCCTTGCCGGCGAGCTTCAGCACCCACTGCCCTCCACAGGTATATGTATAGAATCTTGACTCAATGGACTTTCCATAGAGTCCAAGAACACCCAAAATAGAGTTCGGACGAAGAAGTTATGAGCCAGTTGGAGTCTATAGGTGAGTCAAGCCTTCTTAGTGACGACTGGCCAGTGACTGACTTGGCCGAGCTTACCAAACCTAGGTAAACGGACCATAACTTGGTCTATAGAGGTCTGAATTGAGAAATTTAGAAGCCTAACATCAAGTTCACTGATGTGGCTACAATTTACTTGAAGGACTCACTACCCAATTTCCTTTATTTCCTACCTAAAAACCAGTCATAAACCCCGGCTAATGCGTATGATAAAAAATAGGGTGACTTCCCTTGGCTCAAAATGCAACCAAACATTCCCTTTGGGGCAAGACACCACCACATAACTCTTAGGATAGAAAAAAACCAAAGTAGGAGAAGACCTACCTCTTGGAGTTTGTAAAAACTCCTCGATTCCCGTCTCTACTTGTAGCTCTTGTCATGAGGAAAGACTTTCCCTTTTGCTTCGTCGGAAATCGATGGTCCGATCGTCGGAAAATCTAGAGAGAAAGTGGGCGCCTGCCTAGCTAACTATACCAATTTGGTTTGTCTTTCTCCTCTCTCCTTACCTCTCTCCCAATGGTTGGGAGAAGATATAAGTCGAGTGGGATCAATATCTCCTTGCCACTTCTTCAATTCTAAGTGGCTCCTTGGATTACCCTTATCACCTTATCCATCTACCTTGGATTTCCCTCCAATCATGTGTTGCCACATGTCTCTTCTGGGTCCCACTTGAGCTATTTGTTTGACTAGCTCTCCTCTTGACACTTGTCTCATCTTGAGCCACTCAAATGCTTCAAGTGTCCCACACTACTCTCAGTGCCGGCGTAAAATTAGTATGTCTTGGGATTGACGAAATTACGACGTGGTAAGTAGGTTTCGTGGGGCAGTTCGACGGTGAACTCCGTTTCGTCATCCGAGATCTAGAAAAATTCTGAATTTTGACCGAAATTACCGTTTTACTCTTTTTCAGAAAATTAGAATTTTCCGAGGTTTTACAAAAATATTATATTGATAATCTTTATGTTAGCTCATCTTCTTAGAATTTAGAAATAGGTGTAGAAACTTTAAGAAAATTTATGAACCCTCAATTTACAAAAGAAGAAATTAAATATTTTAGAACAGCAGAAATACGAGTTAGAAATAACAAAGTAGTTTTAAACTAACACAAAAACAGAAGGAAATTGTGATTGTAACAGTGAAGGGATAAAAACTTTAGAAAAAATCCAAGAATACAACGAGAATAAAAAACGAATTGTAATACAAACTTTAGGAATTAGAAGGAAGCTGGAAGACTTTAAAATTTTTAATTTAATTCGAAATAACTTAGTATATAAAAACAGCCTATTAAAGAAGACAAGTTTTGTAGAAAGGAAATAGAAAAAATAAAGTTGAGCATGACAAAACTTAAAGGAAATATTAGAAAGAAACAACCAAAAACTAGACGAATCCTTGAACAATTAGTTAAGAAAATAAAATGATAATCTTTTCCAACAATTTGAAAAACTAATTTAGGAGAAAAACCAAATAAGCGACATAATTAATCCATTTGAACGATGGGGTTTTGAAATAATGTGTAGAGGCCCGAACACGAGCTTTAAAGGCTAGGCTAAAGAAGGGATTAAGAAGCAAGCCTAATACCAGTCATGGGCCCCTTGATGACATCCCCCAAATATAGGCCCAAAACAAGGGCCCAATTCACCCCTTCAAAAGGCTGGCAATGTAATCGAAGAATTCATATTAAAGGAAAATTCTCAATCTCCACCAATTAGGAAAGTAGGATATTTCCTAATTATTGTCCATCAATTATCCCTTATTAATCGATTTACGATAAGGAAAGAAAATCTCTCACCCAATGGGAGGAATATCGACTCATCATCCAACTAGGAAAGTGATCATGATGACCCATTATAAATACCAAGCCACCACAGCCGGTGAAAGGTATGCCTGAAAACTGTTTCATAGCGTTCAGTCTTCTCTTTGCTGGAAAGAACTAACTTAGGCATCGGGAGAGGCTGCGGGCGTCCCGCGATCCTTTTTGTTTCTTACTGCGAAGAGGGCAGGCATCGGCAATTCCGTGCTCCGAAGCCTAGTTCGGTTAAAAAGCATCATCATAACCAAGAGATTTAGAAGTGAAACCATAGAAATTGTAGAAGTAATACAACGAAGGAAAATTAACCTACTAGTGAATTAGAATTTTTTGAAGTTGAAAATTTAGATTTTTTAATGAAAATAGCTTGAATAGAAGAGAAAAAGAAAAAAGAAAGAAGTTATTTAAACAAGAAGAAAAAACGAATCTAAAAATAAACCTAAATAAGACTCCTTTAGATTTAGAAAAACTAATACAACCTTTAGAAAGTAAAATAAATCCTTATAATATATGAAGATTTGAAAACAATAATAGGAAAAAACCCACTTAGAAATTGAGACAAATAATTTAAATGCTGAAAAAACCCAAAAAGAAGAAGAACCAATAAATTCTTTGAGGACAACAATTGTAAATACAACAAATAAGGTAAATTCAATAACATTTCCAACATGATTAAATTAAAGAAAATGAACTAAAAGTAGAAAGCGATGTGAATGGAATAGTAAGCCTTTTATTTGAAACTTTAGTATGAAAGAAGATCAGCAAACCTTAACTCGGCTGTAAATTGAAATGCGGTATAACCAGAAAAACTAATGCCTAAAAATGTATAGCTAATGTTTTATTATTAATACGCATAACCGCGGCATTACCTCGAACGCTATTTGGTCCTAGTATAAACATATCCGCTTTTATTTTAGGTTTAAATTTTGTACATTATTTGCAAGGAGGTATAACAATACAAAATAATCAAGTTCGCTTTCACCTAAACTACAATAGTGTACTAAACACAAAAAATATATTAAACACAACTTGATAATGTGACACCCAGATCGAGGGGTCCGTTGTGACCGTCGACAGGAATACTCTTGGATATTGAATGCTGACTTTGCTACTCACGAAAATCGGGTGGGAATATAATTTGTGAGAGCTCACCTAAGAACCACTGTCACAACATCAACATCACATAAGACATATACATGAGTAAAAGCGGTTACTTGGGCTTGTCTGGCGTACTACGTGATAGCCACTAACTATATACCATAGTTTCAAGAGTTAATAATTTACTCTTATACAACCTATATTAAAAGTTTAAAGCATTCTAATACATGTATCCAACTAAAACACCAAAGCCACAACCCGGCTTTCTTCAAAATCGGCCTCTAGGATGAGCCGTCTCCTCGAACGCTCCCTGTACCTGAAATGATATTCCCTCGACAGGGTGAGCTAATGCCCAGTAGTGGAATCACCCTAAATGGGTTACTCCCGTCTAGTGCATATGCAATGATCCTATGTAAACACACATTCAAGAAAGTCGTGATCCTACTTGAATGTACAAGCCAACCCATGTCAGATTCCTCAACGACTCCCTCACTTACCTAAATGCATGTATAAGAGAAAAACATCGTTTCAAAACAAAACTGTTGTTTTGAAAATACACTACCGATGTCGGTAAAAATATAGAACTACCCCAAGGCGAATGTTTTGGAGAACCTTCCAAACAATACATGGGTTCTAGGCGTGTAATTGTGAGACCATCTCCCAACACCATTCTACAGTCATCACCCAGTAATTCCTTTGCAGCCATATTAGATTTTCTTTCAATTTTCATGTCATGCACCCACACACAATTTCTAGGGTTACGGTGCATAAAATCACGATATGTCATTTCAACACAAATTATACAACACATGCAATATCATCATGCATATATTTACATAGTGCAAATCACACACAAAGCATGTTATGTGAATTCTACCGATCCATTACACGAAAAATTGGCTGCATAGGGCTTCATTAACAAACCACGAGCAATTCGCTGAATTACTCAACAACACATTTTCTCCACAAAAATTATCTCGTAGACCACATTCCACATGAGCAGGTGAAACCCTCGGGTTACTGTTCACGACCAACTACCAAATCATCGGTTCCACTTTGTGAACCCGAATTTCATAGCCATTCTAGCCTCATGCACACCACAGCATAATTTATAGCATGAATTATACAGTAGCAGCCCAAACAGTCCGTGGATTGTCACGGGCTATCCATTGGGCTCCATAAATTCTCACGTAGCGGTCCCAAGTTTTGGGACCAATCAACAATGGATTCAAGGCCTCGGAGCCAACCGAACATCACCGGCACTTAAATCAAGAGTAAAAGCAAGTAGGATGAGCCTGCCTCCACGGGTTTGTGACTCGAAGCCGGTACCTACGCGTTGCGCTCGCCACGTCGAACAGGCTGTTCTTGCTCCAAAGGTCGACATCCGATCACGGATCTTAGAGAGAAGTCACACTCTCTCTCACTAAAAATCAAAAATTTAAGCTACTACATCTCCCTTTTCTTTTCACGTTTTGGCTTTGGCTCCTTAAGGTAGGAGATGACACTATTCCCTATTTCATCTTATTATCATTTAAGATTTAAAGAATACCAATCATGTCCCTTAGCTTGGATTTTGACACATGGCACAATCTCGATCGTCCGTTCCCATCATTTCTCTACTCATGTAACTTATGTCACATGAGTGCATGTTATATGTGACTTTTGTCACATCAAATATCGTTTTACAGCACCCGATACTCGGTGCCTCAAAAAACGTGCAAATTCCGACTATCTCGGAATTCGACGAAATTTGACGCGTTATGTAAGACCCGAGAAAATTCCAATTTCTGGAAAAATGGCAAAATCATAATTTCGGTAAAAATCCAAAATTTATTATCTAGATCTCGGATGACGAAACGGATTTCACCGTTGGAATCGTCTCGCGAAATCTAGCTAACACGTCGAATTTCGTCAAATTCCGAAACGGTCGAGATTGACCACGTTTTTTCGAGGCATCGCGTTTTGAGTCTTTGTAGCGTCTTGATGTGACAAAAGTCCGCATATAACATGTACTCATGTGCCGTAAGTTGCATGAATGAGAAATGGCATTGGAAACGGGCGGTAAAGATGTTCACGTGTAAATCAAACTTAGGAACATGATGAAACGCATTGAAAGTTTGTGGAAGGGATAGTAAGGCATAGTGTTGTCTCCTTCAATTCAGAGACAAGATGCAATAGCTGAGGGAAACGGAAGCGAAAATGTTGTTTAGTGAGAGAGTAATAGCCTATCTGATTTGGGCAATGTGACCAGGAGTCGTCGGAGGTGAGAAGGAGAAAATTTGTTCTCGTGACGAGACCTGCAGCGTGGAGCTCCATTTTGGGAGTTTTAGGCAAGCTCCGTGGTAGTTACAGTGTTTATGATGTTTCGGTTAGTGAGCAGGCATTTCCCATTGTCGGTCGAAACTTGGGACGAAATGTGGCTGGAGCGAGCTCGATCCATATTTGTGTAGGGGCTGTTGGGTGTTTATTTCTATAAGTCATGAAATAAATCTTGTTTTGATGGTATAAGTGGAAGTAGAGCAGATTGTGTGGAAAATGTAATGTGGCCGTGAGCATTGAATAATGTCTTAGGGTTTCCTTTGTTCACATGAATAATCATTCATAAAATAATTTTTATAATATAATGTGTTTGGTTGAGTAATTCATTGAATTGCTCGTGTTGGATAATTAGTGAGCTAATTTTGGTGTAATGGATTGTGAAATTACATAACATATTTGTGTGATTAAATTAATAATAAAATGTATATCCATGTTATATATATTTGCATGTGTTATATGAATTGTATTGGAATTGGCATCATGCATTCCATATGCCTTTGGGGCACCCCAAACGATAGGAGTGAGTGCATGAGGTGATTCCTTAGAGAATGGCTTCAGAGGGTTGACTAAAAATAATAATTATCGGAGGGTAGTCCATATAAAATATCAATCGTCGGAGTCGGCCCAATTAATATACATCGAAGGGTTGTCCACTAAAAAGATCATCGGAGTTGGTCCAATAATTATATCGAAGGTTGTCACATGACCAGGTTCTGGCCCATGGCAGGCGAGTGTGAAGTCGGTGGACTCGGGAGTCGTGGTCATTTAGACATTCAGTGGATCATGCATTTGCTTGAATCTGGATTTACCCAGACAGTACTATGCACTTAGGTGGAGAGTAACTCATTTAGGGTGATTCATGCAGGCGATAGCTCACTGCATCGAGGAACATATTTTGGTCTGAGGCGCACGAGGAGACGGCTCATCTAGAGGCGAGGTTTGAAGAAAATCGGATTTGTGGCTTTGAGGGTTTTTATGATGTATACATGTATTAAATTTTGATTTTAATATATGTTGTGAAGTAAACTTTTAACTCTTGAAACTATTGTGTATAGTTGATGTATGATGATGAGTATTGTAGTATGGGCCCAAGAGGCCGTTTTTACTCATAGATATATCTTGTGATGTTGATGATTGGGACAGGTTGTTCTTGGGTAGAGGCTCCACGTCTGGGGAGGAGGCTTTGCCGTTTTTCGTGAAAATGTGGGGTCTTTCGACATTCCACGAGTGTTTTCCGGCGGGTTGACTTGTAGTGGCGGACCCCGGGATCGGGGTGTACGGCAGGCATCGAGCCTAGGTATCTGGCTACCTAGGGCGAGGGGATTTGGGCTTAGGCCGCTAGTCTTCAAAGTGTAGAACATCACCCTTGGGTGGTTCGATGTTAAGTTTAGGTATGAGATTACCTAGGAAATCCGGGACAAAACTAGGACAGCTGCGTGCATGTATTTGGTATGTTTTGTATGTGATTGATAGATGATAATGTGATCTGCCTTATTGTGTATGGTTTGTGTGCCTTAATGAATGGCACATAGGAAAAGAATTTTTGGGAGTTTTACGGTGTGTAAAAGCTGAAACGAGAGAAGAAAGAAAATAAATTTGAATAAATATATTTAGTTTAAAGGAAAATGAAAAAAAAAAAATGAGTGAAGAAATAATTTTCTAGGTTTCTGAGTGCAGAGTGAAGAAAATTAATTAAAATAATTTTATAAATTTATTTGAGTATACGGAAAACTGAAAAAAATATAGTACCTCATTTTACGTATTTTCGATGAGTTGGAAAATAATTGAAAATAATAATAATAATAATAATGAAAAACGAAAAAAAAATGGTGCTGGGACTGAAATGGGCTACTGCCCAATTGTATTGCAAGAGAAGGGTGTAGTTGGCTAGGTTTTGTATTGCAATACACAAGTGTATTGTGACATTAGACATTGTATTGCAGCTTAGGCGACTAGGATGGGCTGAAATTGTATTGCAAGAAGGTTTTGTATTGATGGGAAATTTAGTTTGGAGAAATAGATTCGTATACAATTTTGTATCGTGACCTGGGAAGGGCTGGCAGTTGGGCATTGTATCGCAATACACCTTAGTGTATTGTGACCAGGTGAGGGAGATAGGCAAGGCTGTATTGCGTCACGGCCCGCTGCACCTCGACGCGTCGCGGTTTGAAGCGGCGGCCCATTTGGCCCGCGAAGGCAGCTAGCGCTGTGCACCGCTTCCTCTGACCCAGGCGCGCGACACGGCGACTAGGGCACAAATCTGGCTGGTGGCCCGACGCGACCACCGCGCCAAATGGCGCGCGTTACGACACATGCCATTGCCATTTGGGCGGATTAGGTGTAGTGCACCTTACTCGCTGACTAGATTTTTGGACTCGATCTTGTTCTGAGTCACTAATTGGACCTTTGTTCAAATCTAAAATATTTCATTTTTTAATTAAATAAAGCCGTCGGATAAAATGGGACAAAATTTTGAAAAAATGAAATTTTCGAAAATAAAATTTTTGTGAAAAATGATTTAACATGTGAAATAATAATTGTCTGCGATTTGCAGCATCCGGGACGCAGAATATAGCTATATATTACAGTATGAATATTATCTGGGGCGGTGTTTTCACATAGAGAATACTTCATTATGTATTTAATTGCCATTTGAATTGTATGCTAGATAGCTAATTCGAACTTGAGCGTAGAGGCGTCCGTAAGTCTTGTTCGATCATAGACATTTGACTGACCACCAATATTTGATCGGTAGGCCTTTATCAAGAGGCATAGAGTGATAGCGGCATTCTGCCCACTGTTGTGTAATTAGTCAAGGAGTCCTAAATCAGCCTCCAGTGGTTTGAAATTGCATCATCACCAGGCATTCGCGGGAGGGAGATCCGGGTGGTGGCGAGACCGACGGTTATGTAGATCGAGGTGACCAGGCCATGGGATTACCTCGCCGCGACCAGGATCGGGTTATTCGCGGTTCGAAGCCGGAGGGTGAGGCTGGAGTATGGTATTAGAGATGGCGAGGACTCTAGAGACTTAGAGGCTATGACATGGGCGAGTTTCGGGAGGCGATTCGCAGGTAGTGAAGTACTTTCGGATCTGCGAGGCATGCGAGAAGACTCAGAGTTCTGGGTGGTGACGGGGTGATCATGATGATGGATTATGTGGCTGGTTTCTAAAGCTGCCCAGTTTTGACATTGATTACGTGGCCACGGACATGGCCAAAGGTTAGGAGATTTAATGATGAAGTTTGAAGTTGTCCATTAGGGCCCGGGATTATCTGGGACTCGCTACGGGATATGGACTCCATGGTTGGGGCAATACGAGCCGTAGAGAGGATTGGGCTTAGAGGTTGAGACCTTATAGGAGCCTTTGTATGTGAGTTCTCCCTAAGGATTAGGGTGAGAATAGGAAGGATAATCTCATGTGGGTTCTTGAGTTGGAGATCTCGAGGACTCTGCCTCCGCAGTGGTTTGAGGATCATGGACATGTCAGAGGTTCGAGTATCATCCCCAGGATGGTTGTTGACAACACGAGGGCGGGTTATCGTTCATGGCGTAGGAGGATTCCTTTACACCTGAAGGGTGGGTACTCGTGAGGTATTTCGAGAACTGAAACGCCGACATTTGCCCGGACGGCTACGAGTCCGGGGTATGAGACGGAGTTAACGGGTTGGCTAAGCGAGGCTTTACCACCTGAAGGACGAGGGAAAGACCGGACTTGATCCTCGGTGGTGTGCGAGTATGTGGATCGCTCCGGATGACCCACGGGACCTCCACGAGGGTTGTGGAGCTTAGGTATCGAGTTACACCTGGTACTTGACATCTACCTTGACTCGCATAGGATGGCACGGGATCAGTTAGGAACTCACTTAGTCCCGATTAGAACTCTTTGGGATAAGGGGTTCCATTAGTCGAGCACTTCACCATGGGGTGCTCAAGGTCTATTCCCTCGAAAAAGAAGGACAAGACCCATATTGTGCATTGATTACAAGCAGTTGAACAGAGTTACAATCAAGAATCGGGTACCCACATTCTAGAAGTTGCGGCGATTGTTGATCGAGTTGAGAGGAGCGCGTCTACACTCGAATAGAACCCGCCTTGATTTACCATGGGGAGAGGTTAGGAGATAGACACATCCCTAGACGGGTGTTTGGGGCGCGTTATGGGCATTTTGAGTTCTGTTGTGTTATTACTTTGGATGGCAATCATGCGGTAACGTCATGGACCTCATGCGCGGGTATTCCGGCCATCTGAATTAGTTCTTAGTGGTCGCCGTGGATATTGTGTTTGATCTACTCCCAGTGATGGGAGCATGAAGGTATCACTTGAGGATAGTGTTCACTGGTTGTTGAAGATGATCATCAATTTATGCGCCAAGAATTAAATAAGTAAAGTTTTGTGCGAGGTGATATTTTGGACCATTAAATTGGTACTTGTCAGGAGTGTGATCGAGCCCGAAGAAGGTGGAGGTAAGTAATGAGTTGGGAGAGACCCGAAATGGAGTCTTCAGGAATCGTGGTTTCTGGCATTAACATGATATTCACGGGAAATTCGTGGATTCTCTCCGTTAGCGACACCTATGAGATTGACCCGAGAAAAGTCGAGGATTTGATTCAGGATGATCGATGCGGAGGCATTCCGGGAGTTAAGAGGAACGCCGGCTCACATCTTGGCGTCCCAGGGCAGGGACGAATTTTTGGTGTATTGTGATGCCTCGGCTGGGAGGCGGGATGTGTTTTGATGCGGTCAGGGAGGTGGCAGCTATCGTTCCGTCGGTTGAAGAATCAGGCGGAATTACCCCACCGCGACCGTGGGGAGTTGGCGTGGCCGTCTTGCGCCCGAGATTTGGGCGCCAGCTGCCTGTAAGCGAAATCGAAGGTGTCCTGGACATGAAGTCTTCGGTATATTTTTTGGCGGCCCGGGACCTCGATGAGGCAACGCGGATGGATGGAGTTCTGAAGAGGATTATGACTTCACTTTGCATTACCATCTATTAAAGCCGTCGTGGAGTGGCCAATATTCGGTTGAAAATGCGAGGAGCGTTGGCAGCTGCTGTAGCTTCGGGAGTGGCGGATGCCGAACTATGGGACCGGTTTGGGCTGATATGGCAGACTGAGGCTACGATTGGGGAGTTTAGTAGCGCCACCGCCGTCTCTCTGGTGAAGTAAAGTGAGTTGAGTCCAGTGTGGGGGCCAGCGAGATAGTGTCCATGAGGCCGAATCGATGATCTGGGCGGCGGTGCGGGCGGGATTCACTCGAATCGCGGTCTTGATACATAGGGGCGGAGCCATTAGTTCCCCCGATTGGCCGATTACAGGGTGGGGTTTCAACGCTCTCGATTTCTTGAGTGCGTCAATTAGCGAAGATTGTGCAGAATCTGCCGTCGTCGGTACTATTGGAGCGGGATGAAGAGACACGTGGGGACACGTTCGGCGAGTATCTACGCGTGTGATGGGTTAAAGTGACACGAGGAAGCCGTGTTTACCATTGTGGAAGTGCTGAGTGTGATGTGAGCAAATCGTTGGATTTTGTGACCACTTGCCACGAACTATTTGCGAGGCATGGCCAGCATTCATGATGGAAGTAGTGGGCGTCACGAAGTGACACATTACCATGATGCGGATGACCTTCACATGTGAAGGTCTGTAGGTTGTATATTCGAGAATAATTAGATTAAATGGATGCGAGTATCTATAGTGGCGATTCAGGACACGGGTTTCTCGCGCACTTTAGAAGGGTTTCCAGTATGGGCGCGCGGGGCGATGAGTGCGACTTTCCACCCTCGGGACAAATGAGTGGGTTCGGAGGGTATCACGGTGTTAAGAGGGCGTCTTTGCGCGGCATAGTCTGGATCATCCAGGTGGTTGGGAAGAGCGCGCGCTGGTGGAATTAACTGCGCTGGCGATTGCAGGCGATCGTCGGATAGTGCCGTGCGGAAGCATTGTATGGGAGGCGTACATCATCACTTAGTTATGTTGGGGCCAGGGTGGGAGAAGGCTCCGTCGCTTGGTCACGATCTGATTAGAGACACCTCGAGAGAAAGTGAGCTTGATACGATATCGCCTTCTCCGGCTGGCGGGCAGAAAGTGTCTTCAAATGTCGTAGTCGACCGCGAGTTCGGGGGTTGTTGATCCATCTTCTTGAGGTGATGCCCGAGAGAGTGTGGTCGGTTAAACGAGCCGCGAGGGCGACGGAAGCTATCACTAGGTTTATTAGGCCTTTGAGATACTCGAGAGGGTGGCGGATTATCAGTGTATCGGTTGGCTTTCTGCCAGGCATGTCAGGGTGTCTCTGGGTTATTTCACGTCTAGAGCTCCGAAAGTATACTCCCAATCTGACTCATTTGGTGGATTGAGACGAATGGGGGATTGACTGCTTGAATGAGACCTTGAGGAGGACCGGTGTGCATTACGAGGATGCTTGTGGCTTGTTCTAGGTTTCTGACATGAGCCCGGTGAAATTTGGTGAAAATCATGCGTATTATGAGTGGAGAATCGGCCGTGGGAACACGAGAGGACCGATGCAGAGGCCACTATCTTCACTTCTTGTTTAGGGATGAAGAAGGTGCGTCGTTTAATTAAGTTTATTATTAAATGACGGTTTACATGCGTAAATAGTGCGGGTTCATATGCATGTAGTGGGTGTGGTGTCAATTGGGACTAGTTCATACAAGGAAGAAGAATATAAGACAGAAAATTCAATTATAGGAAAAATATTAAAATACGTAATTTAATTAAAAATCAAATTTATTCTCTGAATCACCGGATTATGAAAGCAACAGTTTAAGATGGAATCGTCTATGAGGAAATCTAAGCTAACCGTCCAATTGTGTTGGAACGAGGCAGTCGAGGGTGACACATTTTTAGAGCATAGGTTTTGAATATAAATAAGCGATATTTGATGTGACAAAGTCATAACATCTCCTCTTATGCCCTTGAATTATGGTAGAAGCCGTGGAAAGCGACATTGAGAATCGTGCCACGTGTAAATCAAAGCAGGAACATGATAAATTAATTTTTTGAAGAAGAAGTTTAATGAAGAATGAAATAAGGCATAGTGTTGTCTTTCTTCTGAGATTTGGAGACAAAGATCTCGATGGATTAGGGGAAAAAACGGGAGAGCGCGAGAAATGGTGTTTGGTGAGAGTATCAAGCTACTCTCACCGTTTACCGGCCAGTAAAGACCGGCCCGATTAGATGGAGACGAGAAGGAAAGTTATTCTGCGTCAACGAGATCTGCGTGGAGCTTTCCGGTTTTAGAGGTTTTTCGACAAACTCGTGAGTGGGGTTCGCTCTGCGGTTTTACTTTGATGCAGTGTTTTGATGTTTCGGTTGGAGTTGAGGCCTTGAGCGACCCCGCCATTTAGTGGGTCCGAAACTTGGGGCAGTGTGTGAGCGAATACACGATGGTGACTATCGCAAGGGTTGTTTGGAGTGTTTATTTCATAAATTCATGAAATCATCAGCTAATTTTGATGGTATAAGGCGGAAATGGCGATTGTATTGGAAAATGTAATGTAATTAGGTAATGTGAGAATATGCCAGGGTTTCATTGTTCGCGTGAATAATGTTCATAAAAATAATTTTTACTCAAATAATGTGTTTTGATTGAGTATTTGTCGAATTGCTCGTGTTGGATAATTAGCCCAAAGTGACTAATTTTTGGTGTAAATAGTTATGAATTACATAACATGTTTGTGTGATTAAATTAAATGTAAATGTATATCATCATTATATCTTTGCATGTGTTATATAATTAATAATTGGAATTTAGCATAATGCATTCCATATGCCTTCGGGGCACCACTAGAGTGATAGAAGTGAGTGCATGAGGTGATTCACGAGAGAATGGTTTAGGTTGACTAAAAATAATAAATTATATGAAGGTAGTCCATATAAAAATATCAATCGTGAATTATTTAAATTGATATACATCGGGTTGTCACTTAAAGATCTGCTTGGTCGGTCGATAATTATATGGAGGGTTGTCCCTGAAATAAGGTTTCTCGCGCAAGCTGACTAAAGTGCGAGGAGTCGGTGGGGCTTCCGGGGAGTGTGTATAGTCATTAAGGCATTTCGTAGGATCATGCACATTTGCTTGAATGACTGGTTTTACTTTGGAAGCGTGCATATGCGCCAGGTGAAGAACCCCATTTGGGGTGGATTCCTTCTTTGGGCGATAACTCATGTCGAGGGCATATTTGCAGGTGCAGGGAGGCGCCGAGGGAATGGATCATCTAAAGAGCCGAAGTTGAGAAGAAAATGGGGTTTATTGCTGGCTTTGAGTTTATAATGTATACATGTTAAATTTTAGATTTTAATATATATTTGTAGAAAACAAACTTTCTTTCGTGGCTTATTGTGCTAGTTGATGTATGATGATAAAATGATTGTGGCTATGGGCCCCGAGGCCAGGTTTTACTCATAGATATCTTGTGATGTTGATGGTGGACGGAGTTGTTCTTGGGTGGCGCTCCCCGTCTGAGGGCTCTTACTTTTGGGTGCCGTGAAAATGTCGATCCGCCGACGTTCTGCGAGTGTTTCTGGAGTTGGCTGGTAGTCAGCGGACCGGATAGGTGTCACATGTTAGCTAGATTTACGAGAACGATTCAATTAATCCCAGTTTAGATCATCTGAATCTGAAAAATTTTGAATTTTAAATATGATTTTCCACTTTTCCTAAATTTGAATTTCTGGGTCTTATTCCTCATGAAAATTTAGATCAAAAGTGCCAGACAAATCCTAACCATGACACATGCATATCTTGGCGTCACTACCCACACTTTATGTAAACTCGTCATTAAAAATATTAGCGACTAAACCACGTACCTTGCTCCTAACGAAAGGGATAGGTGGCGCATCGTGTCCTGTGTTTAGTTCAATCCTCACTCCATGTGGTGCCCTCCCTTGCCCTCTAAGCTTCAGCCTCACGGTTTTGTGTAAAACTCGATCAAGGCTTCTATCAAGATCACCTGCTTCAATCTTCACGAGGTCGAGTATCGGCACCGATGCGTCCCGATCACCACATGTGGTCTGAAGTATACTTTTAGGAGCATGGAGGCGGTGAATACACCTGGATGGACACGCAATCATGCTAGGCGGTAAAACATAGCCGGTGCGCAACGGCGCTGCCTCTCGAGCAATACCGGCTGATAAACCCTCGATGATAACTTCACCAAACTGCCAAGTACGACCACTCCTCTTAGGCATCACCTTGAGAAGGCGTGATCTGACCTCGGAACTCTAAGGGTCGGCAGAAGTCGTGTACGTCACTTGCTCTTACTAGGCTCTGGCGAGTAGAGAACCACTGGCAAATATCAAGCTCCCACTTCTCGGAGGTGTCTCCTAATCCTCTCCCAGGGACGATGTTGGAACTCTCCCACCTCAGAGTCCGACATAGCAGTGACACACATGGCCTCCCATATGCCTCTATACAGTGCCATCCAGTATACTCGCTGATAAATTTGTTGTTGTAGTAAATTCCTGAAAATACTCCTCAAAAATTTACCGCCCATGATCTAGGATGCTTTCCGCCGCGTGTCCTCTAACACACCGTATGTCATCGACCAGCATGCCAACCTACCCTGGCCGTGTGTGTAGCGACTTCAAAGGTCGCGATCTTGACAATCCAGATGGGTATCAGCCTGATCCATTAATAGTAAGACGGCATCCATATCTGAGCCCTTCTGAGATCTCAGCAACACAATCATTCAAAGTGTCGAATCTGGGATCACTCCTAGGAAACCTACCATTCGGCTGCAAATGCGTGATAAAACGATAGTATTTTTATCTCGAGTCATCGGCTCTATCCACTCGACTCTGATCATGTGATAACTTGGCTGCCAATGTTTCTCTGACGATATACTTCTTGACTCTTTGAGCCTCTTTCTTCCACCAAAAATTTCGAATGTCTCACGTGTGGGTCTCTGCTGTTCGGATAACTCCACGCGGGTCTCATACACCACTGCTGAAATTGGTCTCTCAGGATCTCTTGCACCCTATGAGGCAGTCGAGGGATATCTCCCAGGTCTGCCCATCCACAGGAAATTAGGGATCACCTCCCAGAAATCTTACACCAGCTATGGACCTTCAGGATATACCACGGGTCTCCTTGTAGCTCAGATTCACCTAGGGAGTGCGGCCCCCTTCTTACTTTACCAACCTTTATTTCATTTCTCTATTCATTTCCTGATTGAACTATGAGTCTTCATTGGGCGTAGTCGAAAACAAACTCGACCCACGCTCACGAGTGCAATGGTGAATGAAGCCATCACAGGTGTGCCACACCCGGAGCTCGGCGCGATGTTCTGGTGCACATGAAATAATGATGCCATCACTGTGACACTGATCAGGTCCTGCAATACGAGAATCTTACGAGATCTAACTTTCCTGATCCATTTGCTCAGGTCGACTCTCACCACCACACACACACTAAGGAAAGAACATCCACATCTGGTTTCACTGCAAAAGCCTCGACCTCACAAGCTGAATCCATCACGAGATGCAATCAGATCGAATCAGTCCATCGATTTAAACGCTACTCTGATGATAAGTCAAAGTAAAAACGTCTCCACATGTCGCGACTACTCACGTATGCTCGGCTATGGTACACATGAGACCTCTGCCTCGTGGACAGTATAGCCTCATATGCCAGAAGCTATCGACCAAAAAATAACACGCTGGTCACACTTTTTGCTGACCTTGAAGTCGACTGTGAGTCTTTGTACTGACCTCGACCCACCTCGACCCCTCAGCCCTATCTTTGAAGGTGCTCAAGTACTTTTCCCAGCCCCGACTGAGTTTCCACGACTGTGTCACTTAGGTGTGGAGGAATGTTGTATACTCTCTATTCTCGTCGCAGGACTGGGTGTGAACCTGAGGTCCACTGTCTGCAGAGGCGATCAGTCTCGTCTTCATTTGTCGTGAGAAATGTATATCATACGCCACTGGTGACTGGTGCCCGATCAGCCACAGTCTGCCAGGAAACTCATGTGAGCGAGAAGTCTGCCTCTTCCCCAATGAGGATGATCTCTCTTGCTGCAAACACATCAGGAGTGCTCAGGCATCTGATCTCTGCCATGGTGGGGACCGTCCCAGCCATAAGTCCGTATCCTACGTGGCGAGTCCCACAATCCACCCCACGAATGGGCGAGCTGGCCCATTCTATCTCTAACCTTAGCCGTATGCGTGGCTGCGTAATCATCGACCAAAGCGGGCTGGCCGTGAATCTAGCCACATGCTCATCATGATCATCGTCCCCTGCTTCGCTCTAGGAACTCCCGAGCCTTCGCATGCCTCGCGGTGTCAGGAAAATACTTACCCGTAGGCAGCTCACGAAACTCTGCCCATGTCATTGCCTCACAGATCTCACAGAGTCTTTTGATTCCACCATACTTGGGCCTCACCCATCCATTGGAGCGTAGCTAATTAATCTAGTCGCGCGGGAGAATAATCTCCATGGCCTCTAACACCTTCGATGCATGAACGATGGTGCCACCATCGGATCTCCTCCCTTGTGAATGTCGGAGGATGATGCACCCTAAACCTCTGGAGGTTATTCGGACCTCCACATTTTGCTATACGGCATGTGCGATAGCGACCGCACATAATACCTCTGACCTCAACAAGGCTGTGATCAAATACTAGTGGTGCGACCCGGTACCGGAGTAGACGCCCTCTACATCATCGCCCTCGACTAGCCATCTACCACAGTTCAAATAGCGATTCATCTGATCTTGATATCTACAAGGCGTAAACACGGCCTCGAGACACTATTCATACCACAGGAATATAGTTCATATACATTGTCAGCATTTATAGGCAATGCCCAGAACAATTAATTCCACATTAAATCATTTTTAACAACAAAATTTTTCATCTTTGAAAATTTTATTTTTTCAAAATTTAAGCTCATTTATTTTATTTTTATTTTATTTTTTCAAAATTTATTATTATTATTATTATTATTTTGTAAGCAGTGTTCATGAGCAGTGTCCAAGCAGTGGCCCGAAGCGATTACCTTTGAACCACTCTACTATCACAATACAACCTTGTGTATTGCGACACAAACACCAGCTGACCACATGCTTCCTCTGAAGTCCTGATACCTTTGCCGGTATTGCGATACAATCCTTGCACAGCCTCCTTTAGCTGTCTAATACACTTTCGGTGTATTGTGATACCTCAAGCCAACCTCTGGTCACAATACACTGTTGTGTATTGCAATACAATCCTTCCCTAGCCAAACCCTTTTGTCACAATACAACTCCTTGTATTGCGACACAAATACCCAGGCTGCCCCTCAGCATTGTCACAATACAATTATTGTATTGTGACACACTCAACAACCTACTGCACTCCCTTAAGGCCTGCTGTGTCATAATACAATTTCCCATTGTATTGTGACATAGTTAGACGATCTTAACCCATTTACGCACCTTTTTTTTTTCCACACATTTTTTCATTTCTTTCGGCTATTGAAAATCACCCCGAAAATACATATACATATTTTTTCTTCATTTTCCCGGTGCACTAAATATTTATAAAAATTTATTTTGTTACTTTTCTTCGAGTTTACACCTTTGTAAAACCTTAGAAAACAATTTTCTTCACCTCATTTTTTTCATTTAATTAAGACCATTTTGTCGAAATTCCTCAACCTCTATTCTACTTTTCAAACCTAGTGTTCAACCTAAAATTTATTAAATTTTTGTTTTGTATCCAATAAATAAATAAATTTATTAAAATTTATTTCATTTTATTTTCTTTTCCAGTTTACTCATTTGTAAAACTCAATAATTTTCCTACACACTAGGTGCTAATCACTAAACACCTGAGCCGATCGCAACGCAACAGATTCATGTTATATACATCAATCACGCCAAACTGTACATCTGGTGTTTCACAATCCTATCCGTGATTGTCTAGGTAATCATATAATAACTACATCGAACCACCCAAGTGGTGATGGATACCCAAACAGAGCTCCACAGGTATTCGTATGCCTAAGCTCACGATACCAAAAATTTGTGACGCGCGATCAAGGAGGTCCGTTGACAACCCGTCAACCCGCAGAATACTCGTGAATGTCGGGTAACGGTACTACTCACAATCGGGCGAGTCTCCTTTGTACGGGAGCTCTACTAAGACCACTTGTCACAACATCGACATCGGAGAAGACATATACATGAGTAAAAGCGGCGCCAGGCCATCTGACAATACTCATCAATATACACTAACTATATACCATAGTTTCAAGAGTTAATAATTTACTCTTATACAACATATATTAAAGTTTAAAACATTCTAATACATGTATCCAACTAAAACACCAAAGCCTGGCAGAACTCTTGAGTCGGCCTCTTAGGATGGTAGTCTCCTCGAAACGCTCCTGCACACAGAATGATATTCCTCGACCCGGGAGTGAGCTAATGTGCCGATAGTGGAATCACCTAAATGGATTTACTCCCCATCTAAGTGCATATGTAATGATCCTATGTAAACACACATTCAAGCAAATTGATCCTATGAATGTCTAAATGACTTGACCCGTGTCCAGATTCCTCATGAGCTCCTCACACTAAGCCGCTGTAGAAAAATCGTTTCAAAACAAAACTTGTTGTTTTTGAAAATACACTACCGAGTGTCGGTAAAAATAATGGGACTACCCTCCGAGGCGAATGTGTTGGAGAGCCTTCCAAACAATACATGGGTTCCTCCGACGTGTAATTGTAGGACCGTCTCGAGCTTCATTCTACGGAAAATCATCGTGTGAAATTCCTTTCTAGCCATATTAGTTTTCTTTCAATTTTCATGTCATGCACCCACACCTAATTCTAGGTTACCAGTTGCATATGAAATGCGATATGTCATTTCCTTACAAATTATACAACACATGCAAATATATCATCATACATATATTTACATAATTTAAATCACACAAAGCATGTTATGTGAATTCTCAATCCATTACACCAAAAATTAGCTCACATGGGCTAATTAACAAACCTGAGCAATTAGTTTGGTGCTCAACCAAACACATTTTCTCACAAAATTATTTGTAGTAAGACATATTCACATGAGCAGTGAAACCCTCGGGTTCATTCACGACCAACTCACGAATCATCGGTTCCACTTTGTGAACCAGATTTCATAGCCATTCGGCCTCATGCACACCCTTTGGCATAATTTATGAATTATACAATAGCAGCCAAGCAGTCCATTGAACTGTCTGGAGTTATCAATGAGCTCCATAAAAATTTCACACTTCGGTCCTAAGTTTTGGGACCGATCAAACGGTCGTTCAAGGCCTCAAACCAACCTAAACATCACAAAGCACTTAAATCAAGAGTAAAAGCAAGTAGGATAAAACCCCCTACCTCCACGGGTTTGCTTGAAACTCAAGAAACCCAGAGTACCTACGATGTTTCCCTCACCGCGATAGAGCGACTTCCTTCTTGCTCAGAAGGTCAGGTGGATTCAATCATGAGATCTTAGAGAGAAGTCACACTCTGCCATAAAATCAAAATTTTAAGCTCACGCATCTCCTTTTCTTTTCATGTTTTATTTTTGGCTCCTTAAGGTAGGAGATGACACTATTCCCTATTTCATCTTATTATCATTTAAGATTTAAAGAATACCAATCATGTCCCTTAGCTTGGATTTTGACACGTGGCACAATCTCGGCCGTCCGTTCCCATCATTTCTCTACTCATGCAACTTATGTCACATAGTCGTGTTATATGTGACTTTCATCAAATATCGCTTCTGACTGCAGATACTCGGTGTCTCGAAAAGCGTGCAAATTCAGGCTATCTCGAGATTCGATGAGTCGCGTGTTAGCTAGATTTAAGCGAGGCGATTCAACGATGAAATCCGTTTCATCATCTAAAGATCTGAAAAATTTTGGATTTTACCGAAATTACGATTTTGCCATTTTCCATAAATTGGAATTTTCTCGGTCTTCTGAATAACATCGCCTCATTCTGCAAATAAAATAGAAGAAATAAAGAGATGACATAGTTAATGATTATTGAAGACTGCTTGTAAATTAAAAACCTTTTAGCTCAAGCAAAATAGAATTATAGGACAAGACCCTTAGAAACATTGGAATAGGAACAAAACAATTTGTAAAATACTAATAAAAAATCCAAATTTGACCATAAAAACATCAGATATCGCATGTAACCTTGGAGACACAAAAGAATTTAAAATACAAATAGAAGAATTATTACAAAATAGCCTTATTAAACCAAGTTTTAGTTCTCATAGATCAGCGGCATTTTTAGTTAGAAACTATAGTGAAGAAAAACGAGGAAAAGCCAGGATGGTAATCAATTGTGACGCCCCAAATCCGAGGTCCGTTGACACGCGTCAACTTTCTTGGAATAAGCGTGTGTCTCATATCATGAGATCCATTGTGCCCAAATCCCAAGGTGTCAGTTGATAGCCACCGTCGACTGCGGGAAAATCGTGCTCATGTCTTGAGACCCGTACATAAATAAAATGGCCACATTGGCCTACATCATACTCACCATTTAAATCAACTATATTACAATAGTTCAAGGGTTAAATATATCACTCTTAATACAACGTATATTAAAATTTAAATTCTAATACATGTTTTACAAATTTCATATCAAAGCCACGTCAAACTGCTTCACCAGCGACCTCTAATGAGTGTCATCTTCAGAACACTCCTGTACTTGAAATAATGTTCACATAAACGAATTGAGCAATGCCCGATGTGATAATTTCCTGTGGGTTTTACTCCCCACCTAGTAATGGCAACCAAACACACTCAAGCAAATACATGATCCTACTTGAATGTCTACATGATATGGATGAGAATGCGACTCACCCTTTCCCACTTCTCGAGCCCTCACTGACTCCCTCACGCATGCCTAAGCCAAATGTGAGAAAAACAACTGTTTTCAAAACAAAAAAGGTTTTTGTTCTCGAAAACATACTACCGAGTTTCGATAAAATCTATTGAGAAAACTGACCCTCGGCCAATTTGTTAGATAGCTCTCTGACGATTAATGGGCCTCGCGTGAATTGTTGGACAATCTCCCCTTGATTCTCGAAAAATCTTCCATTGAAATTCCTTTCACAACCATTTTCCTTTTTATTTTTCTTTCATGTCATGCACTCACACCTACCATTCTAGGGTGCCCCGGTGCATATGGAATGCATTATGCCATTTCCAAACAATTCATGTTAATATATAAATCATGCATATATTAACAAATTCACATACTAATCACATGTTATTTAATTCATAGCAATAACATCAAAATTAGCTCACATGGGCTAATAAACAATTCAAGCAATTCATTTTGAATTACCCAGGCAACCTGAAAATCACACAAATCCGTGAGCGGTAAAACCTAGGTGCAAACACTATTCACGACCACTCTAGGGATTTTCTTCACTCGATCTAAATATTTTGAGACCGAAAACACGGCCATCTAGGCCTTAACAAATCCCCATCCATTAAAATGGCTCTTAGCTAAAGAATAAACCAAGTAGGAAAAGACCCCTACCTCTTGGAGTTGTCGAAACTCCACAAAACCGATGTCCACGAGTAGCCTTTGCGGCGTAGATCAACGCTTCTTGCTTGACGAGCAAGTTGTGGCGGGGGAAATCTGAAAGTTGCACTTTCTCTCTTCAGCTGGTTCTCCCATCCTTTTACGTTTTCAGTAGAATGGAAGATGAAGTCTTATTTTATTCTTTTCACTTAATTCCCCTTTTTGTCCTCTAGTTTGACAAGGGCCTTTTGACACATGGCTCAATCTACGTCATTCATCTCCTATCACTCTCACTAATCATGCAACATGTGTCACATGGAATTTTTATGTAGTAGGTGACTTTTGTCACATCACATGTCTCTCTGAGCTGTCATACGGCTTTAGGCACGATGTCTCGAAAAGCGTGGAAATTTCGACTATCTTGGGGTCGGCGGAGGTCGATGTAGTAGCTAGATTTCGCGAGACGATTCCAGCGGTGAAGTCCGTTTCGTCATCCGAGATCTAGAAAAATTTCGGATTTTGACCGAAATTACCATTTTACCATTTTTTTTTTCAGAAAATTGGAATTTTCTCGGGTTTTACACCCATACATGAGTAAAAATGGCCACATTGGCCTACACATCATACTCACCAAAATACCTCCAACTATATTATAATAATCTCAAGTCATTACATCACTCTTATCTGAGCATATACTAAAATTAAAATTATGATACATGTTTTACAAAATATATCTATCAAGCCACATATCGGCTTTCTTCTCAAAGGCCTCTGTGAGCGTCGTCTTGAACCTCCTTGTACTGAAATAATTTTTCCTCGACAGGGTGAGTAATGCCCAGTAGTGGAATTATCCAACATGGGTTACTCCCTACCTAAGTGCACATGTAATGACAACCAAACACATTCAAGTCAAACATGTAAGTCCCTACTCAAATGTCTACATGATATGGATGAGAATGTGACCCACCCACTCCCATGTCTCGAGCCCTCACTGACTCCCTCACGCATGCCTAAGCCAAGTGTGAGAAAACATTATTTTCAAAACAAAAGGTTTTTGTTCTCGAAAACTATCTACAGAGTTCGATAAAATCTAATGGACAACCCTTGAAATTAAAATTCTTTGGGTAATTCTCGAAATAGTCATGTGGAGTGCGCCTCGAGATGAAATGTTGGACAACAGCTCTCAAGGCAATTCTTCGGAAAAGTATCTTGTGAAATTCCTTTCACAACCATTTTCTTTTTTATTTTATTTCTTTTCATGCCATGCACTCACCTATTATTCTAGGTTGTGAGGTGCATATGAAATGCGATATGCCATTTTCATACAACACATGCCAATATCAATCATGCATATATTGACAAATTCACATACTAACCACATGTTATTCATTCATAGCAACAACATCAAAATTAGCTCACATGGGCTAATAAACAATTTAATTCCAATGGCTCACATACAATTATATTTTATATAATTCAAACATCATGTTTGTGAAAACCCGAGAAAATCCTAAATTTTTGAAAAGGGGTAAAATGGTAATTTGGGTAAAAAATTGGAATTTTTCTAGATCTCGAATGACGAAATAGACTTCACCGTTGGAATTGTCTCACGAAATCTAGCTACCACGTCGAATTAGGGATAATTCGGAATTTGCACGTTCCAGCGACAAGCGTAATCACGAGGAGCACTTGGCACATTTTGAGTGGCTCACAGTGTGCCACGTGTCGGAGTGCGAGAATAGATTAAACAGCTCAAGTGTAGGGCCCATGTGGACATGGCATCTTTAGTGGAGGAAAATCAAGGTAGGTGGATAAGTGGATAAGAAACCGATAAGCCAATGATGGCTTGACATGTGGCAAGTGAGGGAATAAAACAAAAGAGAAAAGAGAACACTTCTCTCATTTTGCTGGATACGACAGTGGAGGAGGAAAAATCATATTCTAGAGAGAGAGTGTCCAACTTCTCTCTAGATTTCCCGGCTTTCAGACCGTCGATTCTCGTCGGGCCATGAAGCAAAGTTGTTCTATGCGGCAAGGGCTAGGCGTGGGCACCAGTTTAGGGGAGTTTCGATAACTCCAGAAGGTAGGGGTTTTCTCCTACTTGATTTAATCTTTTTTTTAAGAGCTTTGTTAATGCTTTAGATGATATGAGGCCGTGAGGGGCCGTTTGATCAGTCCCGAAACTTGGGACTGAAATGCCGAAAATTTGGGACACGTGTTGGACAGTCCACGGACTGTTTGTGTGGCTTGTGTTATAATTGATGCATTAAATTATGGTTTGGGTGTTGTTGGGCCGGAAATGGCCATGGATTTTGTAGTTTGGCGAGCCGTCGTGAGAGGTTGCTTACGGAAAGCCCCTTTGCCACCTAATGGGGCTATTAAAAAAGCAGTCCCGGTTTGCTTGTTGGACCAAAAATGGCCCATGTGTGTTGTAAGAAAAATATTGCTTAAGATGAATGGCTTGGAGTGTGTATGGAAAAAAAATGTTAATATATGAAAATTTAGTGTGTTAACATGAGTGTTTGAATTATATAAAATATAATTATGTGAGAGCCATTGGAATTAAATTGGATTGTTGATTAGCCCATGTGAGCTAAGTTTGATGTTATTGCTAAGAATTAAATAACATGATGTTGTGAGTTAAAATTTGGTTAGTATATGCATGATTTATATATTAACATGAATTGTTTGGAAATGGCATAATGCATTCCATATGCACCGGGGCACCCTAGAACGATAGGTGTGAGTGCATGACATGAAAGAAAATAAAAAGGAAAATGGTTTTGAAAGGAATTTCAATGGAAGATTTTCGAGAATTTGGTTGGGAGATTGTCAACAATTCACGTGGGAGAGAGCCGTGAATTGTTTTAGAGAGTTATCCAACAAATTCGCCTCGGAAGGTTGTCCAATAGATTTTACCAAAACTCGGTAGTATGTTTTCGAGAACAAAAACATTCAAGTAGACATTCAAGTAGACATTCAAGTAGGATCATGTATTTGCTTGAGTGTGTTTAGTTGCCATTACATATTGCACTTAGGTGGGAGTAACGTGTAGGATAATTCTTCTTAGTGATTCTTTCTTATCGAGGGAACGTGGCCCCCGGTACGAGTGTTCGGAAGACGGTGCTCATTAGAGGAGTCGCTTTTGAGAAAGCTTGGGATTGTGGCTTTGATAAATTTGTAAAACTATGTATTAAATTCTAAATTTTAATATATGTTTGTGTTAAATGATGTAATAACTCTCATGAACTATTGTAATATAGTTGGTTAGATTTTGGTGAGTATTGATGTATGGGCCCAAGTGGTCATTTTTACTCATGTATGGGTCTCATGATATGAGACATACAGGTAATCTGTGGGTTGACGGGTTGTCAACAAACCTCCGGGATTTAGGGCGTCACAATGTTAACACATTTATTCATATGCATTAATAATTCGTTTCCGCACACACTCCAAGCCATTCACTCTTAAGCAATATCATGCAAATAACACATGGACATTTTCAGCGCAATCAAGCAAACTGTTTGTTTTAACGATCTCCAAATATCGTGAAATTTTATCAAAGCGCCCCAAAATTTTCAGCATTCGGTCCTATACGGGGGCCAGAAACTCACAACTATTTCGGCCCCGAACACTCCAACCACAATTTATCACACATCGAGGCACACATGGACCATTTTCGGTCAGAGATCCAATCCGAGACTGTCAAAGCAGGTCGAAATTTCAACATGCGATCGACTTTCGGGATGATCAAGCGGCCCTCACGGCCTCATACAATCAAATCATTAACAAGGCTCTTAAATAAGGATTGAATCAAGTAGAGAAAACCCTTACTCCTGAAGCTCATTAAAACCCCGAAACCGGTGCCCACGCGTAGCTCCTCACTGGGAGCAACTTTGCTCGCCCTTAGAAACTCGACAAACTGATCGGCCTCGAAATCTAGAAAGTTGGACACTCTCTATCTAAAATCTGTACTTTTTTTTCCCTCTCTTTTTCCTTCTCCAAATCCGGTTGGGAGAATTGGTCAAGTGGGAGAGTACTCCTCTTGCCACATGTCAACCTACAATTGGTTGATAGGATTTCCTTATCCTCTTTTATCCATCTACTTTGGATTTCCATCCAATTAGGGGATGCCACATGTCCATGTGAGCCCCACACTTGAGCTCAAGTTGACTAATTCTGCACATGACACATGGCACCTCTTGATCCACTCAAAATGTGCCAAGTGTCCCGTACTACCCTTATTACCTCGAAAAACGTGAAAATTCCTACTGTCTCGGAATTCGACGAAATTCGACATGGTAGCTAGATTTCGCGAGACGATTCCAACGGTGAAGTCCATTTCATCATCCGAGATCTAGAAAAATTCTGGATTTTGACCGAAATTACCATTTTACCCTTTTTCAGAAAATTAGAATTTTCTCGAGGTTTCACATCAATTACAAAAGATTAAATGATAATACGTATGATGATGCATATAAAATACCCAATAAATATTTTTTAATTAATTCTATTCAAGGACATAGATATTTTTCTCAATTAGATTGTAAGAGTGGATTTTGGCAAATAAGATTAGATGAAGATAGCAAACCATGGACTGCGTTTTCTTGTCCTTGTGGATTATATGAATGGAATGTAATGCCATTTGGATTAAAGAACGCTCCCTAGATATTTCAACGAATGATGGATAGAATATTTAGTAAATACTCTTTTATTCTTGTACATATTGATGATATTCATGTTTTTTCTAAAACTTTTCATGAACACATAAAACACTTAGAACTTGTTTTTGAAGAACTTATAAATAATGGGTTGGTAGTTAGTAGAAAGAAAATAAAGTTATTCAAAAATCAAATTAAATTTTTAGGATTAGAATTAGAAAATGGTCAAGTAAAACTTCAAGAACATATAGTACAAAAAATAAATAATTTTTTAGATAAATTAGAAGATTTAAAAACCCTTCAAAGTTTTTTAGGATTATTAAATTATGTTAGACCTTACATTAAAAACCTAAGTCAATTAGCTGGACCTCTTTATAGTAAAACCAAAAATACAGGGCAAAAATATTTTAACCAAGAAGATATTAAATTAGTCCAAAAAATAAAAGAACTTGTGAAAAATCTCCCATTATAAAATGAATATAAAATAATCCAAATAGATGCTAGTCAAACAGGATAGGGAGGAATTCTTTTAGCATTAACCAATAATTTAGAAGAAAAACTTTGTAGATATTGTAGTGGAACTTTTAATGAATATCAAAGAACCTTAGTTCAATGATGAAATAGAAGCTATAATTTTAGTTTTAGAAAATTCCACTATTTTTAAACCAAGAACAATTTACTTTAAAACCGACAGAAATTATTAAAATTATTTAAAAATAAAAATTCTTTCAAAATTATCTACCAAAAGATGGATAAAATTTTCATAACGCTTATTGGTTTCCAACCCAAATTTGAACATATTAAAGGAAAATATAATATATTAGCATATTGGTTAAGTAGGCATTTTATAAATGATTTAATTATTTGTTACTAAATTTTACTTATAGGAACATGGCTCAAAGGGGAGAATATCAAAAGCAAAAAACTTTGAATTGGAACTCCGTAACTTTGAAATAAAGTTTTAAACCCAAACCTTCACTCGCCTTGTATTCTCAAAACCTTTTTAAAGAACATAAAGTAATTGTAGATAACCTTTGGTCTTTAAAACCTCAAAACTTTCCTAACCAAAATCTAGCATATGCTTATGGAAAAATCATTTCAGATTTTGCCCAACATCTTCAACATTTTCAAAACCAGTTTGTTGCTTTAGAAACCGAAAATTTCAATTGCTTACAAACCAAGAAAAGCAAGAAAACCTTATTAAGGAATTAGAAACTAAATTAGTCTCTTTGAACAATATTAATAAAATCGAGTTAATTAATATGATTAGAAAATCAGGTCTTCTTACCGAACAGTTTGAAAAACTTGTAATTAAAAACAAGTTCGGTCCTGGAGATTATGATATAATAGAGTCTTTCTCAAAACTTGGTAAATTTGAACTTTTCCAAAAAAAAAAAAGGGCAAACACGGTGAACTTGCCGCTAAGATACAAATTGAAAACCTGGAAGTTTCTAGATCTCTACGATCTAAACTGACCTCATCGTCAGTCGCCTCACGAAATTTTACTGTTTAAACGATTTTACTTTAATTCGAGACAATGAATTTCATGTTTTCAAGGCAATGGGGTGCTCCATGATACATGACGAACCATGTGGGTGACACATGGCAAGCCATGTGAGTGACATATGGCATGACATATGTCAACATGCATGGCACATGGAGAATGCTATAAATATGGTGTAGAGCTGTTCGTAGAAGGAGGGAGCAACAAGAAGGAAAATGAAGGAAAAAAAAAAAGGAAAGGGAAAAAAGGAAAGAAAGAGAGGAAAATAAAAGAGAGAGAGAGAGAGAAGGAAGGGAGAGAGAAATAAGGAGAAAAGGAAAGCGGTGTTCCGACTGTCGGAACTCGTTAGACCAAGAAGTCAAGTCCGTATATTCGATGAGGGCTGCACTTCAAGAGGTAGGGATTCTTCTTACCTTAGTCTCTTTCTATCCTTTGAGCTATTGTTTTGGTCTGCTTTGGGACCACGTTGTGCCATGTTTATGGCATGTTTTGTGGTATAATTGAATATAATCTGCATTTTGCATCAAGTTATTTCTTAAAACCCGAGATGGGCTTATTGCTCTCTCAACTAACAAATCAGTCTATAATCTTACAACATGGAGACTGACTTTATAACCTTCTTTAAAGGATATAGCCTTCAGATGAGCTATAAAAAAAAAAAAATTGGCTCATGGAATGAAGATGAGCTTATAGCCTTAGATTGTAGGACTCATAAGCCTTAAAACATGGATGAGATGGGCTCGTAGCCTTAAAACATGGATACGGGCTTATAGTCTTTTTTTTTTCTTTTTCTTTTTTTGACTGGAGATGGGCTCATAGCCTTAAAACATAGAGATGAGTTTATAGCCTTCAAATAATAGATTGGGCTAATAGTCCTAAAACATGGAGATGGGTTTATAAAGTTCAAATAACAGATTGGGCTCATATAGCCTTAAAACATGGAGACGAGCTTATATACTTTATTTTGAAAGGACATGGGCCTATAGTCTTTTTTCTTTTTCTTTTTTTGGAACGATTTGAGCTCATAGCCTTAAAACATGGATATTGGCTTATAGCCTTCAAATAATAAATTGGGCTCATATAACCTTAAAACATGGTGATGGCCTTATAGCCTTTTTTTTAAAGGGGATGTGCTCATAGCCTTAAAACATGGAGATGGGTTTCTAGCTTCTTTTTTTTAAAGAAGATGGGCTTATAGCCTTCAAATAGTAGATTTGGCTCATAGACTTAAAACATGAAGATGGGCTTATAGCCTTCAAATAATAGATTGGGCTCTTATAACCCTAAGTCATGAAGATTGGCTTATAGCTTTGTTTTTAAAGGAGATGTGCTCATAGCCTTAAAACATGGAGATGGGTTACTAGCTTCTTTTTTTTAAAGAAGATGGGCTTATAGCCTTCAAATAACATATTTGGGTCATAGACTTAAGACATGGAGATGGCCTTATAGCTTTAAAATAACAAATTGGGCTAATATAGCCTTAAAATATGGATTTGGGCTTATAGCCTTTTTAATTTTTTGAATGGAGATGGGCTCTTGACTTTAAAATGGATATGAGCTTACAACTTTTTGTTTTCGTTTTTTTGAATGGAGATGGGCCCATAGCCTTAAAACATGGAAATGGACTTTAGCCTTCAAATATCATATTGGGCTAATAGCCTTAAAAAATTGAAGATGAGCTTATAACCTTTTTTTTAATAGAGATTGGCTTATAGCCTTCAGATTGGACTCATATGGTCTTAAAACATGGAAATTGACTTATAGCCTTTTTTTTTTTTTTTTTTAATGGAGATGGGCTCATAGCCTTAAAACATAGAGATCAACTTATAGCCTTAAAATTGGGCTAAATTAGGCTCAAATAGACTTAAAACATGGATATGAACTTATAACCCTTTTTTTTTCGTAATGGAGATGGGCTCATAGCCTTAAATCATAGAAATCAACTTATAGCCTTCAAATAACACATTGGGTTCGCAAAACCTTAAAACGTGAATATGGGCTTAAAGCCTTTTTTTTTTTTTAACTGGAGATGAGCCTGCACTCTTAAACATGGAGAATGGACTTATGCTTCAACTAACAAATTAATCTATAGCTTTTACAATGTGGGAGATGGGGCTTAAAACCTTTCTTTTAAAGGATATGGACTCATAGAATGCGTATTTAGCCTTTTTAATGGAGATGGGCTTATAGCCTTCAGATTAGGTTTATAGACATATAGCCTTAAAACATGGAGATGGATTTATAGGTTTTTTTTTTTTAATGGAGATGGGTTTATAGCCTTTAAATAACATATTGAGCTCATAGCCTTAAACCATGGAGATGGGCTTATAGCCTTCAAATGACATATTGGGCTCATATAGCCTTAAAACATGGATATGAGCTTATAGTTTTTTTTTTTTTTTGGAACGGAGATGAGCTCATTGCCTTAAAACATGGATTTTGGCTTATAGCCTTCAAATAACAAATTGGGCTCATACAACCTTAACATCTTTCTATATATTTTTTGGTAAAAAATATTAAAAATGAATAATAACAATAATAATCATAATAATAATTGTTTATTTTAGATAAATAATGACTAAAATTAAATTTTATAATTTGTAAAAGAGGCAAGTTTTTCATTTCATGTGCATATTTAATATTAAATAATGAGCATAATATTTTATAATGTTTTGATTTAATTAAACTGATTTTTCAAATCCACAATTATTCTCAAAATAAAAAATATTAAAGATTTTAATTATTGAGTATATCTTACTTCATTTTTTATTTATGTACCTGGATTCAAGAAATATAATTCTCTATATATGAGAGACAAATATATAAAGAATATATAAATAAATTGTTGATGGAAATTGGTCAATTATTTGATTATTGGATTATTTTTTAAATTACTAAATTTGAATGAATTAACACATTGAACCTACTTAATTATAAGTTTGTTTACTTAATATAATTTTATATAAATAAAATTGTAACATATTAAAATAACCAAGCATTTAAAACTAAATTTTAGCTTGGTGGACTTCCTAATGTTTTGAATTTCTTGGACATTTTATTATTAACTAAATCAATTTTAAGTTTCAAGTTATTTACTGGCCAAAAATGTTTGTTATTTTTGAAAATCAATAAATGATTTTCATTGGATATTAAGATTCAACCTTCTTATTTAAAAATAATAATAATAATAATAAATAAAAAATTCGACTCATGTCATGTCATTCTTTTTTTTTTTTTGACAGTTAGACATAGGGGTGGACATGGTTCGATTAACCTAACCGTGCCATTAAAAGTAAACCGATCGTCGATTTTTGGTTTGTTATTTATATAAACCAAAAACCTAATCATAAACATTGTTAATTGAATCTTCTAAGCAACTACTCTTTCTAAGTAACTATATCAGGACACCCTAAATCCGTGGGGTCCGCACAACCCAACTCATGCACATTCGTGGGATGCTCTGCTAACCCGACATCACACCATTGAGTCCCATTTTCCCAGGACTCAGGATTTAACGAAAATCGGGTAGAGTCTTCTTTGTACGGGGAGCTCTACCCAAAATATAACTTGTTCATTTTCATGAACGATCACACCGGGTCCACATACGAGTAAAAATGGCCACGTAGAGCCAATTTATCCATATAAATACAATCTATATCACCAAAGCCACCAAGAGTTATTACATCACTCTTAATACAAAACATTATATTAAAACTAACATGTTCTAATATAATATACAAACATGGATCAAGGTAACAATCGGCCCGGCTTCACGATGTCGCCCCATGAGCAACCGTCTCGTACGCACGTCCCATACTGAAAGGGGGTCCCACGACTAGGTGAGCTAACGCCCAAAGAGATAAGTCTTGGCTGCTACTATTCCCACCTAAATGCACATGAATGGTCAAACAACCAAGCACACACCAACCTAGGGCATGCAATCCTAGCACAAAATCCTACTCGTCATGAATGAAACGCGACTCATCATGCCCCATGTATCAAGTCCTCACCGACTCATTCAAACATGCATTTTGTCATGAATGAAAACCATTTCCAAACAAATGTATTTGTGTTTACCCGTGGACAGCCCTCCGATATAAATAATGGACACACTCTGATTATCTATTTTGTGGACAACCCTCCGATGCATATCAATTGGGCATACTCCGACAATTGACATTATATGGACAACCCTCCGATATAAATAATGGACATACTCCGATAATCTATTTTGTGAACAACCCTCCGATGTATATCAATTGGGCATACTCCGACGATTGATATTGTGTGGACAACCCTCCGATATTGTAGTGGACATACTCCAATAACAAATACATTGTCGGGTCAACCAAACAATTCTCTCAAGTAAACCACCTCATGCACTCACTACTATCGTTTCTGTGGTGCCCTAATGCATGTGGAAATGTAATGAGCCATTTCCATTTCTTAACCCGCAACACCATGTAAAACCTTCGTGATCTCCATTAGATTTCGGGCCCAAAGTACGAAGTTCACAACCCATTCACCAAGGATGGTGACAACGACTATGCACTCACACCCACACCATGCGATGTCCCTGCACCGGCACGCACTGTGCCATTGCACTCTAAGTCATGCCCAATGTATAAAGACCTCTTACATGGACACCTTATACCGTATACTCCACCATGTACCATGGACACTCATGTCTAATGGGCCACAAAAGTCCATACATTCATTAAACGTCAATATACATGCAGTCATACTAACACTTATCACATTCATGTCAACACATCAATCAAGCATGCATCAACATCATTCCAACTATTACTTAGACAAGTAATGTCATACTCAAATCCCTAGGCTACATCATGGCGCATAATGCCCAATAAACTAGCTACAACACGTCATGCAATAACCATGTCCACACGAAAACACATCACAAACCCAATATGTTAGAGCACACATATTGACATCCAAGCATGACACCTCTTAACCAAGAAATGTCATTTCAATCAATCACACAAACACATGTTAACATTTCATCAAGTCACTACCTAGGCAAGTAATGGCACACCTCATTTTCTAGGATAATTCATGGCATATCATGCACCTAAGATAGCTTACAACCTTCCATGTAATGGCCACTTTAGCACACAACTCCTCACATCCACACAACCAACAATTAGCACACTTGTTGCTACAATTAAATTTTTCAGAAAATATGTGGGTACCAAATTCCATTCACAAGAATATGGCCAGATTATAGACTCAAGGGATCAGAGAGTCCAAGAACACACGACCGGAGTTCGACGAAAGCAAGTGGTCGCCCAAAGTCGGGAAGCCTCATATGCACAGTAACTTACATGCACCAATAGAGGCCTACTGTTTTTCATCATTTTTGGATATAATATGAGTCCAAATTGCATTAAGTTATATATGGATGGGTTCTAGACTGCGCCGATTTCCATGTAGCCCAAGAACACCCAAAACAAGAGCTCACGGGAGTTATGGCCATCCGAAGTCGGGAGCCCTCGTATGAACAAAGGATCGGGCAGCCAGCCGTGAAACCCACGAAATTGCTTTCCCTGGGCTCCTTTAAAGCTCCCGTACATGCTATTTTTCCTACCCAAACTCATCCCGAAACAACCCTTTCACCCGGCAACAAACCCATCCCAATTGAGTCCACAATTCAGCCATAAACATGGCACAAAACCCGTCCCAAACTCAGCCCTAAAATCAACTTAACAAAAACAATTCAAAATCAGCAAAATACAATTTTTGTGTTCGGGAACACAATCCAAACAGCCCTTAGGGCCCAACCAAGACCAAGACAAAATTTAGATGAAATATAAACCCGAGTAGGAAGGTTCCCTACCTCTTGGAGCGAAGACGAAACTTTTTGGAGTCCCAAAGACCCAAGACCCACGGCCTTCCCAAACTTCCGCTCGAATCTTCGATGAAAATTCTTGATTCGGTGTCCATGCATTGCCCTCGACGAGTACTCCGACTTTAAGTCTTGGCTCGATGGAAACCGAGCCACCGATTGCCGTAAATCTTGGAGAGAAGGTAGAGCTTCTCTCACTAGATTTTCTTTTCCAAACCCGAAATCTTCAGTGAAATTGCATGTTGTCGGTACCCATGCGTAGCCCTCGTCGAGTAGATGAACTTTAAATCTTGGCTCGACAGATTCCGATCCCCCGATCTCCGTAGATCATAGAGAAAAAGAGAAGTTTCTCTCCTCTCTCTCTCTACTCACCCACTACCGGTTTTGCCTTCAAAAAATGAGCCTTTTTGTCTTTTTATGACAAGTCGGACGTAAATAGCCCACTTCTGCGCCCACGCATCCATGACCAGTTCGTTCATTTCGTAAGACCCGAGAAATTCCAATTTCTCGAAAATGGCAAAATCGCACTTCGCCACTTAAATTGTAATTTCTCTGCTAAAAATCCGAATTTATTCTAGATCTCGGATGATGAAACGGATTTCACCATTGGAATCGTCTCGCGAAATCTAGCTAGCACGTCGAATTCCAAGACAGTCGGAATTTACACATTTTTCGAGGCATTGCGGTTCAGGTGTCGTAAAACGATTTTCGATGCGACGAAAGTCACATATAGCACGTACTCATGTTCTATAAGTGGCATGAGTGGAGAAAGTATGAAAATGGACGGCCGAGATAGTGTCAATATCAAACTCGGGAAAAGAATGCGACATAATTGATATTAATGGAATTGTTTTGGGTTAAAGCCAAAATAGTTATCAGTGTTTGTCTTCATTCAATTAAAACAAGACCAAAACGTGAATCTGAAGGAGGGGGATGCAAAGTGAGCGTGCACGTGTTTTAGAGAGAACACGACTTCTAGGAATCGCGGGAGATCCGACACAAATGGTCGGTTAGCATGAAAGCCTCGGCCTACAGAGAGACTCCACGCGTGCGCCATTTGGAGGAGTTTCGACAAACTCCGCGAGGTAGGGGTTTCTCCCTACTTGGGTTTTATTCTTTATTTAAGTACTTTGTTAATGTTTGAGCTTAATGAGGCCGTGAAGGATTGAATGATCGGTCCCAAATCTTGGGACCGAATTGTTATAATTTTTGAAACCTCAAATGACGTACTGCAGTTCACTTAACTTTTGTGATGGGTATGTTGTAAATTATGTATTAAATGGTGCTTTGGTATGTATAGGCCGGTAATGGTCAGTGGGAAATTCGAGTTCACAGCGAACCGATCGACAGGATTTTTCAGAATAAGAATCCGAGGGTTTCACTAGTCCCAAGAATAGTGTTCACAAAATAATTTTGTGAAATAATGTGTTTGGTTGAGTAATTTAAATCGAATTGCTCTTGTTTGATCATTAGCCCACGTGAGCTAATTTTGATGTAATTGATGGTGAAATTACATGACATGTTTGTGTGATTTACATTATGTGAATATATGCATAATTATATATTTGCATGTGTTATAGAATTGAAATGGAATTGGCATCATGCATTCCATATGCACTGGGGCACCCTAGGACGATAGGAGTGAGTGCATGAGGTAATCTTGAGAGAATGGTTTGGAGGGTTGTCTAAAAAAATAATGAATATCGAAGGGTAGTCCAAATAAAATATCAATCGTCGGAGTCGGCCCAATTGATATACATCGGAGGGTAGTCCATACACAATATCAATCGTCGGAGAAGGCCCAATTGATATATACATCGGAGGGTTGTCCACAAACAAATAAAAACTAAGGTTCTCATACATGGCTTAGGCAGGTATGAGGGAGTTGGGGAGGACTCGGGATATGAGATGAACAGTTAGACATTCAAGTAGGATCATGCATTTGCCAATGTGTGTTTATTTCGGGAGTATCAGATATGCACTTAGAGAGTAGCCCACTTAGGTGATTCCACCATCAGCATTAGCTCACCCCGTCGAGGGATACTATTTACGTGCATGTGAAGCGTGGCGAGGAGACGGTTCATCATAGAGGCCGTTTAGAAGAAAGCCGGAATGTGACTTTGATGGTTTTGCATGTATTAGAATGTTTTTCATTTTAATATATGTGTTGTATAATCATTAACTCTTGTAACTATGATACATAGTTTGGATGTTTTATGAGTATTGGTAATGGCCCAAGTGGCCGTTTTACTCATGTGATGTATATTGGATAGTTGGGATATATGTTGTGAGTATAATGCAGGGGTCACAGGTCATTTTTACTCTAAGATAGTTGTATATGAGACCCCTGTGCGGTCATTGTGTATATCGGGATGTGTTACATACAGTGTTGTATCTGGGGTAGAGCTCCTCGCACGGCTGAGACTCGCCCGATTTTCATGAGTGGCGTCGGGTATCGTAGATATTCCGCGGGTTGACGGGTAGTCAACGGACCCCCAGGAATTGGGGCGTCACAATTTCTGTCCCGAAACAATTTATTTTCGTCTCAGTTCAATTTATTTTAAATGAACTTAACTCAATTCATTTCCTAACTCTCGAGATTTTTAAGAAAATCCCGTTCATGGGGTTACTAGATACCAAACTTCAAAAATTCATAAAGAATTCTACTACTCAGAATTCACCAAACTTTTCTCGAATTACTGTTTTGAGACTCGACTCAACTTAAGATAGTCCATTCATTATCCGAGCTCTAAGGAATTTTCTAGGTTTCCATGAGCCATTTCAAGAATATATTATTATTATTATTATTATTTTTTATACTTTTAGAAAATTTTAAATTTTTCGGGTTTTATACATATATTTGTTTTTGGTTAACCAGAATTAAAAAATTAATTTATAATTCCATAATTGTACATTAAAGTTCAAATTCCAATCATTACTATAAATACAATAAAAATGCAACAGGAGAATGAATAAATTGTTATCAATTCATTTGCAACCCCATGACACTTGGTTCAAGCGATAATACATCCAAATAATAATATATGAAATATAAGGAAATTAGATAATTTAATAACGATTTTTTAATCAACCACATGTTTTAACAAATTCAATACAAAAAAATAAAAATAAAAACTACATCCAAAATAATCACAACCTATAGGCTTTGGTTTGACGAGATTAGATAGGTCCAAATAATGTCTTATATTATATATTGTTATATACTACTAATATAAGTATATAACCATGAAATTTGGTACATACTGTCTCCTCCAATTTAAAAAACAAAACATTATATCAAAATATTAAAGTAACCCCCAACCAAAAAAATTATTATAATAATTCATCCACAAAATTTAAGAAACTATGAATATTAAAGTGAAATTATATTAATAAAATATTAATATCACTTTGTAAGATTATTTCCATCTATATATATATATAATTTAAATTATACGACAATGTTAACCAATATATAAATTTATTTTCATAATAGGTATTATATTCATTATATTTTATAATTTTAGTATAATATTTGTATTTGTATTTTTTTTTTTTTTGTTGGTTAATCGAAATCATGTTTTTATATTTTGTAAACCTAAACCTAAACCGAAACCAAGAATTGCATAAAAAAAATAAAAATAAAAAAACCAGAACTAAACCGATCGATTCGGGGCTAACCTATTTTTCGATTCCAGCCGATTTGGTTTCTACGCCGGCTTAGGTTTTTTTTGCCTACCCCTAGTTACAATGTAGTAAGCATCCCATTTAATAATAGGAATAAAAGTTTAAAATGGATAAAAATAAAAGTTATTTTGCAAAAATAACCCTTTTTAAAAAATCCAAAAAAAGATATGTTAAAAAGACAAAATGTGAACAATTTTGCCCTTTGACATATGGTTATAATGGGATAAGACAAAATGTGCAATAAAGATTTAGTTATTAAATTGGGACATTTTTACATTTTTAAGGGTATTTTTTTATTTGGAATTGGGATATTTTCAAGGTTACTTTTGCAATAGGTTATTTGCAAATATTTTTTGAATTTGTTTCTTTTAATCCAATTTCTCTTAATAATATTTAATAAACAACTAAAATTTTATTTGTGACACATCAATAGCTTTATTTTCGAAGTAGTTGTTGTAGGTCCCAATGTTTAAAGTACAACTTTTTTCTTCTAAAGAGAAATAAGTTCATTGAGCAATACATCGATAGAAATATAAAATCAAATTCGCTTAAAACCATAAAGGATGAAACAACATCTAGGTTAATAGTATAATGAATCGATTCAAAGTCTATACATTTGATAATTAAGCCTACACATTTGATATTACTATTATGACTCAAATACCTATGACTCAAATTTTACAAGATATCAATGACCACACTTAATTTCTTTACGCGATCGTATATATTCGTCACAAAATCACCCAAACATAAATAAACATCGCACTACGATGACAAAAACCAAAACGTCGTACTAAGACGATACAACCATCCACCGCACCAAGATGACGACAACTACACGCACACGAAGACGACGACAATCACACACACACCAAGGCAACGACTAAATCACGAAAAAAACAAATAAAAACCTATATATGTGTGGAATAACCACTTTATAAAGAAAGAAAAATATGGGAAAATGTGTATATGGATGATTTCACAAGAATGACCTTCATTCAAAATCACCCCTCATTGCTTAAAGGTAGGATTGACCCTATAAAGAAATTATACAAAGGGTGATTTGATTAAAAGACCTGTTGAAACATGAATTTCAGAAATCTAAACCTCCATCAATTTTTGACACAAAATTACCTTTATTATTTTCTTATAAAAAATAACATTTTCTTTTATAAGACACATGTAACCTAAAAGGATAAATGGTATTTTTGTCTATAATCAATTATTTTTCAAAAATAAAAAAAAATAAAAAAAAATAGGAAGGGTTAGATTTACAAATTTTAAATTATTTGATGTCTTTTAATCAAATTTTTTTTTGTAAAAAATCATTTTCTAATGACAAATGGGCATGTGTGTGTAAGAATTTTGGGTCTTTCTATGGTTAGGGTTTTCACATTTGTCAAAGTTGAGTTGGATTTGAGAAAAAAGCATACACAAAGGATAGGCCCAAAATTTGTCAATCATAATAATTATGTCCATAAAGGAGCATGGTTTTCATATATTCATGCAAAAATAATCACAAAATAGCAAAAAAAATTTAAATTATATTTTAATGAAAAGTACTACTTGAAATCTATATTTTATTAACTTAATAGAGATGGATGCATATTAGATATAAAAATTATATGTGCTCGAATTCACTGCCCTTACCCATGAATTGCTTTAGAGATGGGTGCAAAATGAGTGCAAATAGTGTGCAAGATGGATGCATATTAGATAAAGAAATGTTATGTGCTCGAATTCACTGCCCTTACCCATGTATCGCTTCATCCATTCCTAGTGGCAGGAGACTTTTGTTCCTAATTCCAATAATTTTTCTAACTTTTTCTTCAATATTCATGAGCTCAATTGTTTTAAGAGGCTTGGAAATAGGCTCCCCTATAACACAGAACCCTCCCAAAACTATGATATCCTCCAAGGTGATTATAGCTTCATCCCATGGAAAGATGGAGTTGGTGGAAGGACACCACTTCTCTACGATGCCCAAAAACAGATCATGGTTTCTTCTAGTTTTATAAGTAGAACCCATGATTGCTTCATAAATTCCAGCTTTCTTCCATAGAGATTGGTATGAATAACGCATTTGATCAACCCAAGTGTTCCAATTATTTGGTGGGTCTATCCACCCGGTGAAAACCAACTTCAATGACCATTCACTAGGTTCAAAATCAATGAGTGGAGAGGAAAAAAGAGGAGGTTTGAAGAGAGGCTATTGTTGCTTGATGAAATCCAAACTCAAGCATCGATGAAAATGGGCAATTCTTTTGATGACCAATATGATAGACCGTGATAACCGGACACGTCGTATAGGCTCTATCTTACCTCGAATTCTTAGATTCGGGACTAGAGAGCAAGCCCAATCGCATAAAGGAGGAAGGTGCCTAAAGGGATAATCAGATTTTTCATTGTTTCAAAATTAGAATAGATTGACTGGTCAACCTGGCCAATTACTCCACGAATATCTTTCCAGCTAAGTTTGCTTCAACCATATGGTTGTTCGAATCATTTAAGAACTAAGCAAACCGCGCCTACAACAAATTAAGTTTGAACCTGGCGGTTCTCAAAGAACCGGACGATCCAACTACACACTCATTGTTAGCAAAAAAATTCTACAATATTGGTGTTAGTAGAACACATGATTGCTTCATAAATTCCAGCTTTCTTTTATGTAGATTGGTATGAAGAATGCATTTGATCAACCCAAGTTTTCTAATTATTTGATGAGTTTATCCACCCGGTGAATAACAACTTCAATGGTCATTCACCAAGTTCAAAATCAGTGAGTGGAGAGGAAAGAGGAGGTTTCAAGATAGGATGTTGTTGCTTCATGAAATCCAAAATAGGTTAATTTGATGAAATTTGTAGTTCTCTTAGTGACCAATATGATAGATTATGATAACTGATTGAGTATCGAATAGGCTCTCACCTAGGCTCTTTTAGGATTTGGACAAGAGACAAGCTTGGTCGTACATGGAAGAGGAAGGTGTTTAAAGGAATAATTGTATTTTTCATTGATGTTTTTTCCAATGTTTTAAAAATTAAATCGAACCGACCGATTAAACCATCGATCAGACCGACAGATTAGACCGATTGAACCGTCAACCAACCGTTTTTCCTATCAAGTTTGCTTCTTGAATCGGATGGTTGTTTGAACCACCTACGAACAGGATAAACCGTTGGTCTAACCGAAGAACCGCCTAAACTGGACGATTTTCATAGAACCAGACGGTTTTCATAGAATCAGACGATTTAACTACACTCTCATTGTTAGCAAAAAATTATATTATATTGGTGTAAGTAGAACCCATGATTGCTTCATAAATTCCACCTTTCTTTAATATAGATAGGTATGAATAACGATTTGATCAACCAAGCTTAATTATTTGGTGGTCTATCCACCCGGAAGTTAACTTCAATGGCTATCTATTAAATTCAAAATCAATGAGCGGAGAAGAAAGAGGTTATTATTATTATTATTATTATTATTATTATTATTATTATTATTATTATTATTGTTTATTTATTTATTATTATTATTATTATTATTATTATTATTATTGTTTTTTTTTTTTTTGAGAAAAATAATTTCATTGATTCCAACTAGCAATACATTGGTAGAAACATAAAATCAAAACCGCTAAAAACCATAAATGATGAAACAACATCCACATGTTAATAGTATAATGAAATTATTCAAAACATATACATTTTATAGTTGAGTCTACACATTTGATATTATTATTATGACTAGATTACTTTTGACTCCAATTCTGCAGCATACGACCATTGCTTTGATTTCTTGTCTATGATCGTATATACTTTACTCATTCGAATCGCCCAAACACAAATAAACGCTGATAAAAACCTTGTTGTCGTATTGAGATGACACAACCACCCGCCGCATCAAGATGACGATAACCACATGCACACAAAGGCGACAACAATCACAAGCGCACCAAGGCAGCAATTAGATCACGAAAAAAACATATAAAAGCTTATATCTGTGTGGAAGAAACACTTTATTAAGAAAAAAATATGGAAACTATGTTAAAATTTGTGATTTCAAGCCAAGAATGATAAAAAAAAAAAAATCATCTCTCTTTACTTAGAGAAAAGAGGCTAATAAAGAAAAAGTTTAGAGAAATAGAGGATAGGGTGTGACGCCCCAAATCCCGGGAGTCCGTTGACAACCCGTCAACCTGCAGAAGATTTCGCGGAATGCTCGTAACCCACATCACACCACAGTCCCCTTTTTCCGACAAGATTTAATGGAAAATCGTACGTAGTCCCTTACGGAAGAGCTCTACCCAAAATACAACCTGTGCAATTACATGGCAATATGACCCAATATTATACAACGACCTCACCGGATCCACATACGAGTAAAAATAGCCACGTAAGGCCCATTTATCCATACTCAAACATATAAGCACATGATTATAAAACCATAGTCCACAAGAGTTTAAATTACATCACTCTTATACAAAACATATGTCAAAAATTACATTCTAATACATGTTTTACAAAATATAAATCAAAGTCACAATCCGGCTTTCTTCTCAATATCGACCTCTAGTAAGCGTCGTTGTGAAACCCCAGAAAGTCCACGATTTTGGATAAAGGGTAAAATAGTAATTTCGACTGAAAAACCGAAATATTTCTAGATCTCAGATGACGAAACGGACTTCTCCGTTGAAATCGTCTTGCGACAATACCACGCGATTTTCGATTCCGGCATAGCCTGGATTTCACGCTTTTCGAGGCTGGGTGCTCCGATGATATTAATGGTAAGGTTAGGGGATGCCACATGGCACCCCAAGAGAATGGAACTTGGCAAAGCCACGTGGTCCACTTGAGAGAATGGCTCACACTACCTACGAGCTTTTAATTAAACCTACTACCACATTAAGCCATGGGCGATGACGCCATAAAAAGGAATAAAAGAAAATCTGAAAATCAAGGGCCACACATTCGCTTCGAGGAAATAGGAGGAAACTTCTCCTCTGACCCATGCTACTTGGCCAATGACCATCCAAATGGGAGAGAAAATGGCAAAATGAGAAGAGAAACGTAAGTGAAATGAGATTTAAAACGAGAAAGGAAAAGAAAAAGCAAAATAAAGCAGCCAGCTACAAGGAACAAAAGCGTGGAAAAGCAATTCAGAGAAAAGTGAATGAAAAGGAGAAAGAAGGAAAGGGAAGGGAAGATTCTGCCTTTCTACCGATTGAAGTTCGATACTTTGAGGACTAAAGTTGGTACGCAACGCGATCTACGCAGGGATCATTCAAAAGTTTGAGCTCGACAAACTCCACGAGGTAAGATATTTTCCTACTTGGTTTACCTTTAGCCTAAAGGCTATAAAATGGTAGGGGTTGCTTATGGGAGGCCATGAGAGGCCATGTAAATTAGTTCCAAGCCTTGGGACTAAGGGGTATGGATTTCATGATCGGTTTCACATAGTCATGTATCGCGAGTTAGAGCTCGACTAGAAACCGGAAGTTTCTGTGTGTTATATTGCTCATTAATGATAATGGAGAACCAGATTGGTTCATGTTTGTGAAGGGACGGTGAAGTGCCCTGTTGAATGGTCCCAAGTTTGTGACCTAGTTGTGTGTTATGGCTTGTTTGAATAACATGCAGTGTGTGAATATGTTATGTTGATGCATGCTATTTGATGTATTAACATGGTTTGCATGGAGGTAGATTATATGTATAAATTATAATTGTCCATGAAGAATGTTCATGTAAGGCTCATTCATGCATGTAACATGAAGGAAAATGCATTGGTATCATGCATTTCATATGCACGTCACATCGTATTAAGCTCAAAGTGTAGGTGCAGTGGTATGGTTTATTCACCAAGCAGCCAGGAATGGGTCGTGAACTCGGAAAATGGGACAAAGTCCAAGGTAGAGATTCACGAGGGTGTAAAATGATCAAAATGATAAACTACATGTTTTGGGCGGAGCAAGTTAGGGTAGATCCCCTGTGGTGAAAAGTCCTAAATGTTATTCACTAAGTAGATGAATCCCGACGATGTAAGTTCGCGAAAAATGTTGAAAAAGGGTGTACAAGATCCTCGCGTGTAAACCCTAAACTGTGGGCCCACAGTGAAAGAGGAAAACAAAATCAGTTTTGATAAATAAAAATTAGAGGGTTTTCCAATGGTTTAGCCCAGTGTTAAACACTAATGACTCACGGCCCCACTTGGCATTCCAGCGTAGGAGTCATTGGGACTCAGTCGGGAGCATGAGGGGTCGCATCTCATGCATGATATAGATACTCATATAATAGTGAATAATTGTATGGAATGTGATTGATTGTTTATATATGCCATTGCATATGCATGCTAGCGTGGGAGTAACCCTCGAGATTATCACTATCGGGCTGCTCACCCCGTCGTAAACCCCCTTTCAAGTACAGGGAGTATCTAGGGAGACGACACTCACTAGAGGCCGCTTTTGAGAAGAAAGCAGAAATGTGGCTTTGAGTAAATATTTTTGTAAACATGTATTAATCTTTTTGTAAAACAGGCATAGAAATTATAAAAATATAGTTGATTATTTTTTGGTGAGTATGGATGTATGGGCCCCGACGTTGCCATTTTTACTCATGTTTGGGTCTCATGGTATGAGACACACAGGTTTTCCGCAGGTTGTCGGTGATCAACGGGACCCACCGAGATAGGGACGCCACAAATGTATCCCCGCACACATTCCCGCACTCCAAAGGGTCCCACGACGGGGTGAACAATGCCCAGTGAGGCCACCTGAGGTGGCCATCTCACCCATGCAGTACATGCAACAATACTTCACATATCAAAACATACACATTCCTACTCAAATGTCTACATGCCATGGATGAGAATGTGACTCACCCTTTCCCATGTCCCGAGTCCTCACCGACTCCCTCACACATGCATATGCCAAGTGTGAAAACATTCATTTATGCTCTATCAATGACAATTTTTCCAAAAAGAAAAAAGCTTTTTGTTTTATAATCAAAATTCATTGGACAATCTCCGATATCAACTTGTTTTTACCAAGTTCTGTGAGTTTTTTTTTTTTTTAAACTCATTGGACATCCTCCGATAAACCGCTTTATTCAAAGCCATTGGACAATCTCCAATAAACAACTTTATTCCAAAGCATTGGACAGTTTCTGATAAACAGCTTTATTCAAAAGAACTGGATAGTCTCCGATAAACTGCCTTAATCAAAAGCATTGGACATTCTCCGAAACCACTTGACTCTTTAGGACATTGTCCCTAGACCGAGCCCGCACCATCAACATCATACACAGTGTTGATTGACAACCATGAAGATCATGGAGCTCTATTGGACGTCATCCAATGTATCAGGTCCACCACTCGTTCACCAAGAATGGTGAATGACAACAACCAAGCACACCCACCCGTTTTATGGGATGTCCCCGTGCATATGAAATGCAATGCAAATGTACCTTTGCATGCCTATACCATGCCATATATATGATGAGTTCTATATGGACATTTTAAACCATTCATAATACTCATGCATCATTTGGATAATCATATCAATTAACAAACAATTTCCAAATAAACCACACAATACATGTCAACATATTTTACATGCATATATTGACATCTATAAGTCATCACCAATCAAGCAATGACTTACATTATACTCTAGGCTTAATTGTGACATCATTCCACAAATAGCCTACAACCAAGTCATGCAATGGCCTTGTTTATACACAAACACATCACAAGCCAAACCATTAGAACACACAATTTGGCTTCGAACATTTTAAACCATGCATAACACCCATGCATCATTTGGACAATCATATCAATTAACATACAATTTCCAAATAAACCACACAATACATGTCAACATATTATACACACATATATTGACATCTATAAGTCACCAATCAAGCAATGACTTACATTATACCCTAGGCTTAATTGTGACACCATGTCCACAAATAGCCTACAACCAAGCCATGTAATGGCCTTTTTTCATACACAAATACATCACAAGCCAAACCATTAGAACACACAATTTGGCTTCCAACATTTTAAACCATGCATAATACCCATGTCAACCTACAATCATATCAATTAACATACAATTTCCAAATAAACCACACAATACATGTCAACATATTATACACACATATATTGACATCTACAAGTCATCATCAATCAAGCAAGGAGTTACATTATACTCTAGGTTTAATTGTGACACTATGTCCACAAATAGCCTACAACCAAGCCATGCAATGACCTTGTTCATACACAAACACATCACAAGCCAAACCATTATAACACACAATTTGGCTTCCACACAATTTCAACCAAGTATATCACCCAATCTGCCAACATATACTACAATCATATACCAATTGTGGCAAAAAATTTGACACAAATCATTAAACAGCCTAAGTTGTAGCAGTCCCAAAAAACGGACCATAACTTGAGTTATAGAGGTTTGATTTGGGTGATTCAAAATCCTAACATCAAGTTCTCAGATAGAGCTACAATTTCCTTGAAGGATACTAGTCCAAATTTGTAGCAATTCCCTCGAGCTTTATTAGATTCCGCTTATGTCCTACCTCAAAACCCGAACGCCAGGTTCAAAGCCATTAATCAAATCCATTTATCAATATAAGCGCTGCTCTCAAATCTATGAAGCTATTTCGATTTAGTTTCATAAACATTTACAAATTCAATGCAATTCCTTACAAAATATGATAACCAAAATGGCATTTATGCCATTTACAACATAATATCCAAAATCATATTCAGATATAGGTACAAAAATAATTTTGGAGTTGAACTCATTTGTTTACAAAACAATGTCGTGCTTAAAAATGGTGAGGATGCATGTGACGGAGCATATTCCGTGAACTTTCTGAATGACTCTGAGCTCCTCGACCTTAGGTCCGCTTTCAATCACTATCAATCACTCAGCACTCCACGCATTACAAAATAATACGCTTAAGCATTTTCATGCTTAGTGGTTCTATGCGCTCCATTCAATTCCAGTTCAATATGAATCATGCATTTATCAAAATAATGCCTTATACAATGTCTATGTGTAATGTAAAAGATACTTATACAAATACACTTTTTTAATATCATTTTTCGCTTTTTGGTTTGCAATTTCACATATGACTATAGAGTCAACATTCACAACAGATTCAGTTGTTGAATCTTGTCCTGTTTGTCATTCAGTAGTAATGTGATTTCACATTCAATATTACAATTTCACATATGACTATAGAGTCAACATTCATGATAGATTCAATTGGTGAATCATGTCTTATTTGTCATTCAGTAGCAATGTGATTTCACATTAATTATTACAATCTCACATTAGACCATAGAAATTAACATTCACGACGAATTCAGTTTGTGAATCCCGCCCTGTTTGTCATTCAGTAGTAATGTGATTTTACATTGAACAAATACGGTTTCCTTCATAACGAATTCGGGCCAGGAATCCCGGCCATGTCGGGTCATTCAATAATACATTTCAAATCAATTTATTCGCATGCAGTAAATTCACTTATAGTTCAAATACACGGGCACATGCAGATATTTGACAAACATTTCAAATACTAATAATTCAAATCAATATATATATATATATATATATATATATATATATATATATATATATATATATATATATATATATATATATATATATATATATATATATCACTAATAGAACTTTGAAATGGGAATTAAGTCACGAGAATGCATTTGACAAACATTTCGAATACTAATAATTCAAATCAATGTATATATATATTTCACAAACAAATAGAACTTGAAATGGGAATTGAGTCACAGTGAACAGACATTTGACAAACATTTCGAATACTAATAATTCAAATCAATGTATATATATATTTCACAAATAGAACTTGAAATGGGAATTGAGTCACAAAGAACATACCAATTTATCGATCCCTTGTCTCTTTCGATACCAATCCTAGGTCAGGTTGTCGTCTTCACCCGCACCTAGTCAAATACAATTTCTCCACTCTTAGTGGTTGAAAAATTAATCATGCTTCGCTTCGCCGAGGCGGTGAGGTACGATACGATTCTTCATTTAGTTTTATCCTTATTTGAACTCTCATTAGTCATTTATTAGAGTTCATATACTATCTGTGTACAAATACAAGGCTTTCGGAACAAAAATCCAAAAATTTCCCCTCTGTGAACAAAGAGCCGCGCACCCGAGGTGCCATTTTCGCACCGCCGCCGCGATGAGGCATCCCATGCCGCGGGCAAAGAGGGGCTACGCCGCGCGCGACGAGGGTTCCTACACCGCGGAGCCATGGGCCCGAATGCCTAGATTTCCAGTTTTTGTTATTTTTCAATTTTTCTCTAAAAATCCTCAAAATCCCAAAACAATTCATGGGAATCACTCCCAATAACCTCCTAATATCATCCTACACCAAGCATGAGCAAAACCCATGGATGGATTAGGGTTTTTCTAACCCAAACATCATTTAAAGAAATCTAGGGTTTGGTTCTTACGTTGAATCCCTTTGAATCTTCTTCACCCAAAATGCTTGATCACTTAGAAGCAAGAAATGGAAAGGAATCACCAACAATCTTGATCTTCTCACCTTGCCCTAGCTTTTCTCTCTCTCTCTTGTCTTCAACGTTTTTGCTCAAATGAGCATTCTAAGACCAAATGTGGTCTAATATCACTTACCCTTCTCAAGGCCATGTTTGACACATCAAAAACCCATTTTTGGATTTAAGTTGCCTCAATTTACCTTATAGCACATATATCACTTCTATTTGCACTTAAACATATAAACATTTTCTCAATTGACCCCTAGGTCCTCATTTTACAAAATTCTAAATTTACCCTTTTTCACTTTGGTTTATTTTCGGGTTCAATCAATTTTTCATTTTAGCATATAACATTTAATCATATGCTCACATATTCATTTCCCACTTATCACACAACAATTCACGCTTTCCTGAAACCTAAGTTTAGCTCAATTTATACCCGGAATATATAATAAAATTATTATAAAAATTCTAGGGTATTTTTCATGCTAAAATTCTCACTTTTCCCAACCGAAATCACCCCAAAATCTAGACAATAGGTTCACCTAAAAACAAAGTAACCTATGGCGCCTCCCAGAAACGGACTATAACTTAGGTTATAGGAGGTCCCGACGGTGATCTAAAACATAAATATAAAGTTCTCAGATAGGGCTATAATTTCCTTGAAGATACTAGTCCAAATTCTCCATTTTTCTAATCGAAAATCAGCCTCAAAAACTGGACATCATATAGGGTCAACAAGGCACTATTCTCATAACCTATTAATTTGCCAAACAGCCCCTTAGGGAAAAAAGGGCCTAACAGCCCCTTTAGGACATTAAATCTCAACCAAACAGCCCTTAGAATGGAAAATAACCAAAGTAGGAAGAATCCCTATCTCTTGAAGCGTAGAAGAAATCTAAAAAGTCCCGTGGACACTTCCTAAACCCGAAACCTTTGATTTCCCGAACTCCTCACTTGAATCCTCGACGAAATCCTATGTTTTTGGTACCCATGTGCAACCCTCGTTGAGTAGATGAACTTTCTCTCTTAGCTCGACGAATTCCGACCTACGGAACTCCGTGGATCAAAGAAAGAAGCTTTGGTTTTTTTTTTTTTTTCTTTTCTCTCCCTCTCCCTCTCACTCTCACGACCAGACCAGAATCTCATCTCTCCTTCCCCAAAAAGTGATTTTTTTTTTTAACCCCTTTTGTCCAACTTACTTAAGTTGGACATGTGGCCCATGTCGCCATCGTGTCCACGACCCGTCCGGTTTATTTCACTCGAAACAATTTATTTTTGTCTCGGTTCAAGTTCAATTTATTTTAAAATGAACTTTACTAATTCATTTTTCACTTTCGAGATTTTTTTTCTCAAAAATCCCGTTATTGGGGTTCACCGAAATCCTAACGTCCCGAAAATTGAAAAATCAGATTATCTCAGAATTCAACGAAAATTTTCTGGGTAACTAGATTTCGCGAGAAGAATCCAACGGTGAAGTCCGTTTTGTCATCCGAGATCTAGAAAAATTTCAGGCTTCCTTGAACAATTTCGACAATTTTATTGTTTTTGCCATTTTTCAGAAAAAAATTAAATTTGTCCCGGGTTTTACATATGGTTTAGAGAGACGTAAAAAAAATTATTATTGTTATTATTATTATTATTGTTATTATTATTATTATTATTGATGATGCCTTTTTTTCAACCTGAATCGGGCTGAGCGTGCGGGGTCATTGGCCGACTCGGATTGCTTGTGGCCGGGATGCAGATCGTGTGGGGGTCGCCGTTGATCCGCGTGCCCGAACGCAAAGACTCCTCCCAAGAACAAAGAAGAAGGGGTCGGCGAGGGTCGCGGCCCGTGTCGTCCATGCCTAAGTCGGCTTTCGAGAGAAAAGAGAGACTGCTTAGAGGGCGAATGTGTTGCATATGAGTATGTGTCTAAGAGTGTGTACCTTTCACCACTGGGGTGGCCATGTATTTATAGTAGATGTTCAACCAGTTGTACTGTAACTAGGATTTGTTCCCATTGGATGGGATTTTCTTATCAATATATCGGATGGTAATGGATTTAGAAAAGCCGTTTATTTGGGACAATCTTCCTTCCTTATTGGGGGGGAGATCCAACTGGTGATGATCTGTTATTATTTTTCCTTACCGATAAGATTTGGTCGGGATCGCGGTGGATGATATCTTGTTAGGGGTTATTCTATTTTCCGGGTGGTGGGCGAAATACAACTGACGGCGTGATATGGACTCTAATTCATCCAAGATCATCCTTGAACCTAGCAGCTCGCCTTCGTTGGGCTTTCTGTACCGAGGGGCCTGGTATTACGTTGGGCGCGCCTAATTTTTCAAGCTTGCGGGAGGGCTTGCAGCCCATTTTTCAAACTCCTATCAGTTAGTTCCCCAAATTTTTGGATACGGTACGTGGCAAGGGCTGTATCAAGCCAGACGGATGCACCCACGTGTCCGCTTTGAGGTTAGGTTAGTTAAGGCTTAATCGGCCATATGTCTTGTGATAATGATGACTCGGGGTTTTCGCGCCGTTTCCCTACCTCTTCTAGTTTCTTTCGCCTTTCGTATACTTTGTCCCGCGCTCTCCGGGTCCTCCAACCTCTTCCGCGATCTTTTATTTTCTCAAAGTTCTCTGTCTGACCCTTTTGTGTAGAGTCTTTTTCTGGCATTTCTGTAGCTTCTTCCATCTTATTCCCTGAACCACTGTGTCTCTACTTCTTTGGTTTCTCTTTGGTTGGTACGACGAGGCGCTAGGGTTAGATTGATTGGATTCCGTAGCTTTTATTATGGGTCCGGGTCGCTCTTCTTCTTTACGTATTGGCAATGACTCGCTTGTTGCCGGCTCTAGACGGTTAGCGTTTTCGCCGCTCGGGCCGTGGTTGAACCCCGAAACGTTCCTGGGGCGCCTCCTCTTCCCTTGGATAAGGATAAAGGGAAAATAAACCTAATTAAATATCCTGGGGGGTCAGATTACCTTAAATCTGCCGTCCAACATGCTGTGACTGTGGGACCTAGCAAGGTTGGTCCTTCGTATGGGGTTACCTTTGCTGAATGTTATCGACCTCCCCTTGGCGTCCGGGTATGGACCCCTAACGTCTTGACCTTTTATGTAGCTTCCGTGCCTGGGATGGTATGTTTCTTTGAGGTCGCTTTTGATAATGGTCTGCTTCCACTACACCCCCTTCAAGGAAAGCGGTTCAAGAACATTTCAATGTCTGTCCTTCCCAACTCGCTCCCAACGGTTGGGGCATTTTGGTGGGCCTATTGGCATTTTTTAGGGACAGAGGGCTCGACGTCCCTAGTGTGGCTTTGCTCCTATATCTTTTTAGACCAAAGGAGACCACCGAGGGCTTCCTTATTTCCAGCGCCCCTGAGCTCCTCCGCATCTCTCGACCTTCCTCCCATAGGTCGTGGAAGGGATGCTATTTCTTTGTGAGCGGTCGCAACTGGGAATATGATCCTTCCGACAAGGACGACACTCTAGGCGTTCCGATGGCTTGGACCACTACTGATAATCTTTGTGAGTGTTTGCTCTGTTTTCGGTATAACTTGTGTGAAGGTTGCTGAATATTTCTGATTTGGCATTATTCTCATGCTTCCCAGGTGCTCGACTAATCTTACCGCCGAAGATAATGTCGTAGTTCCTCATGCTGGCGGAATGTCCCGCCGTCCTACGAGTCGATAAAATCTGACATTCCCCGGGTCCATTCCAATTTGAGGTCTACGATTCCACCGCTGAGGCCCTCGCTTCTCCTTCCACCATGGAGTCTCCCATTAAAGCTTACCAGCCACTCCTACTAGGAGAGATTTCGCCCAACCGGTGCTGCCTCAAGCCCCGAGTGCAAAACGGAAGAAATCAAGCTCCACTGAGAAAGATCGGCCAATTTTGGTCAAGGCTCAGAAATTGGGGGCGTCTCCGACTTCTTTTGCTCCAAAGCCGGCGGCGTTAGCCGTCGCGCCGAGTTCCTATAGTCATGAGCTCTCCGTCCCCTTCTAAGCCTCGCCAGAAGGCAAAAAATCTCTTGATGGAGTCGCCGAGCGCTCGCTACGTTATGCCTATTATCATACCGAATCTCGCCGAGAGTGCTAGGCCACCTCAAAGCAGGTGGAAGAGTTGAAGAGAAAACTGCATCAAAGTCGCCGAAGATGAGGACTCTTCGCTTCACGTCGAACCCGCGACAAAAAGCGATCTTGTCCGGCCCTAAGGATTCCGACCTCGGGAGGTCGAGTGCTGCCCGTCGACGAGGCTCGCTCTATCCCTCTGTGGGGCTGCCTGCAGTCCCCATCCGACAGTGTCTGCTTTCAGCTGATCCCGTGTCAACGTTGGACTTCATGTTAGATGCGTAGCCACTCATTTGAAGGCTGGTCCGCCGATAAAGCCAAACTAAGGCTTAAAGCATGTAAAAATCGCCTGATGAGAAGGCGTAAGGCGGCCTCTCTTCTTCTCGAGCGACCGAGCCGCAAGAACTGGTGCGCCGCAGACGACTAAAGAGGTGTGGAGAGAGAGACTTAAATCTGATTTTAAAGCATACCAAGGCTTCACAGCTCCCAAGGAAAGTAGAGTGATGAAGTTCAAGTAGTTTTGGTGGCGGTTGAAGGCGAATCTCCGAAAGGTCCGGCGAGCTCCATGTTGCGCCAATGATCTTATCGAGACTGATGGGCCGCAGCCCCGCACAGCTTCAGACGGTTAGGATGAGCCTGCCACATCTCCGGGCGAAGCCGCGGAGTCTCAAGAGGAGCCGCAGGCGCCAATGGCGACCGTGGTGATAAAGTGGCCGCAGCCGAAGCCGTGGGTTTCGTGGGCGAGGCCTCCGAGGCCGTGGCGCCGCGAGACACGCCGTCGTGAGGCCTCGAGCCAAATTCAACTGAGCGGCTAAATGAGGAGGCTGATTGCGCTTGATCTTCACCAAAGAAATATCCTCGGGTTGCTCAGAGGGATGATGTTATTAGCAGATTGAGGGACCAAGCTTAGTGCCTGGGCACTCGGTGGTTCAAGCCACAGAAGGTCGCAACGCCCACCCGCACTTGACTTCAACTGACCCCAAGTGATGAGGAGGCAGGGTCTTCCCCAGAATTATTCTCAAGAACCTGACACTTCGCTCGGCATTCCCCTTCACTGCTATTCCTCCGCCGACGTGTCACGCCCGGATCCTGGCTCAACCCGAATGGCGAGTCCAAACCGAAGTCCGGGGTGCGATACTATCTATACTATATATTATACTCTACTGTATTGGGACTCTATCGACTGCTTCTTTCGTAGTCAGATTATTCGTAGTATACAAATAATTTCTGTAATAACAAAAAATCATTTACATATACCAAAAGAACTACCACCGGAGTGGTATCCATAAAAATCTATACACATTACCAGAGTCCCATTTACTTATACATGTACATTTTCTATTACAAACTTCGTAGATTGTAGCTAGCTACCGGTGAGCACCTATCTCGAGTCGGGCCCGCTTGTTGATGTGGAATGTAGTCTTGTCCTCTATCCTTGTCTTCGCTCCGTACCTACACCTGACAACACCGTGTTGCTTCTTACGCTTAGTGGAACATAAGCATGGACAACCACCAATGGCGACTGTCACAAGCTTATACATATGCATTATATATATCTCTAAACATATTTCTATAACTTAAATTCCTTATCATCTTATATTCCTATTGCATGTCAAACTTTTTCTATTACATGTTCTATATCTTTGGCATATCCTTTACTTATACTTTTTCAGATTGCTTTCGAAAGTAATTTACATATTCCTATATTGATCATGTCTCTAGTCTATGTCTTTTTCTACTTCTGCTCTATGTCTCTTTATTGCATTCGCTGTACCACGAAATCATATCATTCCTTATCTATCACAAATACTCTTGCTTATTTCTTGTCACTTGCTTATATCGTATACTTGATCTATTTCCATCTCATTTCTTATATCATGTTCTTGCAAGTTTCCTATGCTTTCATGTCTCGATACTTCATATAACCTATCTTATACTATCCGTATGTTTATCTACATTCTTATACTCTTTTCATATACTGCTCTTTCATATGTCTTTTAATTCGTTTCTAGTCTTTTTCATGTTGTAAGTCGCCCTATTCTATGTCTTTGATATATGTTATAACTATACTTTTATACATACATATTCATACTTGTACTATCGCGGCATATCTGCGATTCCCATCTATCATCTACTGCGGCTTTCATATACTTTCATTACTTTTCTTGAGTTCATATAATTATTTTCTCATATCAAGTTATACTTACTTCCTTGTTCTTAACTGCTCTTATACTTTCATCGCATATAAGTATATGTTTCATATATCATGTCATTTCCTTTTGGTTTCATGTCTCGCAAATACCTAGAAGCGGGATATCGGAAACTATGTGTACCCGAAGGTACTAATAATGTACGAGGCAAAGGATCTCTCGTCCGTTAATACCCGGAAGGTATCATCACCGCACGCACAAAGACCACCTATGTCATGCATATCGGTACTGAAGGTACTATCACCGCACGGCGTTGATCTCTCGTCTATTGTGGTGACCCTTTGCGGCCAATTGATCCAAACGGATCTATATCATCGACCCAAACGGGGCCTCACATTCTGCCTATGAATATACAAGAAGAATCGTATCTTCCTAGGCATGCCTATCTATCCTCTACTGTGTCCTAAGCGCATTAAATCGCCTTTATTACATTTTCATATCTCATAAGCATGAATAACTATTGTTATCATATTTGCTTTTATGCATATATACCGTCATACTTTACTCGTATTAGTTCTCATAACCGTAGTTTCACATTTCGTTCTCATATATATATATAATACATATATTCATATCTTTTTCTATCATTTTAGTTTTGTCTATCATATTTCATGAATGCATCTATGCACTCTTGTTCATATATTCATATATAGCTTTCATATTCATATTTCTTTTATATCAGTTTTATACATTTCTATCATGTTTTAGCTATTCTTGTACTTTCTATATTCCTATCATGTAGGCTTTTACTCATTCACATTTTCATATATGTACCTATCATTCATGCAAATGTTCTCATTCTTATGCTTTGTCATTTTTTGCTTATCTCTAATGCTCTTATCATTTATGTCTTCTATCATGTGTTCAGCATGTTCCATCTTATTCTTCGGTATGTCTATCATATATTCATCATTTACGTATTCCTATCATGCCTTTATCTATTCATATACTTCTATATTTCCTATCATGTTCCATCTATTTGTTTATGTATGACAATCATAAGTTCACAACATATAATCTTACATTCATATGTGCCTATCATTTGTGTACTTTAGACTATCGTATCTTATGACATATCCTATCATATCTTATCATATCCTATGACTTATACCTATCATATCTTAGGACATATCCTATATTAATTTCATATTCATGTTTTATGAACATATCTATACATATTGCATTTTCTATTTTCCTCTTGCTCTTCATGGTTATTACATATATAGCACTTCATATACTTATGAAGTATGATGTGTATGAAATCACATCTCATTCATATATTCTTATTCCTCTATGAATCTATTTTACTTAGGAATTGGAATCAATCCATTCGGATCATCCAAAATAAAGTTATGGCATTTTTATGCCAATCCAGTCATTTCTACCGATTTTTCAAGGGATTTCTTGTATTACTCATTTTTACGGGGTCTTAACTTCATATTTAACACTATGTCCTTATACTCCTTTGAAGCTAAGGTTCTAAGGGTTCATTCCAACTGAATCACCTACCTGGAGAATCGAACTCAAGTTACGCCAGAAACAACCGACTACTCTATGTTCAACACTGAAACCAGAATTTGGTTTGCACATGGTCCCACTTCGAGTGTATTTTTGGGCCACTTAGATGGTAAATTCTTCTTTAAGTTTTGTTCTCCTTGAAGTCTATTTTAATTTTCCACTTGAATCACCCAAATCGGATAAGAAATGAGTAAGTTATGGCCAAAATACTAAAACTGGTCAAAACTGGAAAACCAGAACAAGTTGTACCGGTACAAGTCTAACTTGTACCGGTACAAGTTGGCCAAAATGACCGTCCGTGAACCGGTTGTACCGTATTAAAGTCTCAACTTGTACCGGTACAAGTTCAACTTGTACCGGTACAAGTCACTCGGGAATGCCCAGAATGTGTGTTTTCACATTTTTCCATACTTTGATCCCCAATCATTCTACACTAAACACACATCAAAACAATTCCAAATTCATCTTGGAATCTCTTTTCTATTCAATTCCTCTTCTAATTTCATATCTTTCAAAATCCATCATGGATTTTTTTCCAATATAATTCCAATATGAGTACTTCATACAAACTAGTAATTAAGATTTGTTAGGGTTTGTTCTAAACCCTAACTTAATTTCCTTTCATTTAACCATGTATCCAACCCAAAAGGGAGGATTCTATACCTACCTTGTTCCATATGGGGTTTTACCAACCCTAATTTCAAGAGATCCAAGATTAGAATGAATTCTAACAAAACCCTAGCTTTTGGAGACAAGCTATTAACTAAACCAAGCCTTAGAATTCCATAAATCCATACTGAGTCTCGCCCATACCTGGGCTCGATCTCGCTCAATCCTCCTTCCTCTCTTCCTCTTCTTCTCCCCTTCTTTCTTCTCTACGGGTCCTCCCCCAATTTGAGACCAAATTGGTCTTTAAAACATGGATTTGTTAAGGCCATGTTTGGCCCTCCAAATAAAACCCATTTTTGGGTTAAGTTGCTTTATTTGCTTTCAAGCCCCATAACCTCTTCTATTTATGAATACACTTTCCTTTATTTCATTTGGCCTCAAATCTTTTCACATTAGGACTTTCAAGCCCCTTTGGACCAATTACAAAATTGTCCTTAAGTTTCTATAACTTTCCTGCCCTCAAGCTTTCCCGGTTTCGCATTTAACTTATGAAACAGTCAAATTAGGCTTACAAAATACCCTAAACATGTCGAAAACGACTAGGGTATATTTCGGGGTGTTACATGACGCCTAGGTTTCTGTACTCATTTCTGCCCGCCTGATATCGACTTTTATATTTTTCTTTTATGTACACCTGCTCCCTTTTATCTTGCCTGGGGCCCGAGACATATATAGCTCTCCTTTTAATAAATATTCATTTTTCATCAAGCCATGTTTCACCGTAGTATTTTCGCTTCATGAATTGTGGGCCGGTCCAAATCGAGGGTCCGAGTCAGCGTACCAGGCCTCGCCGACCGAAGCCCGAGGCTTCGTGGGCTAATTTGTAGCGAGCCGGACCGATTCCTAGGTCAGAAGGGGTCTCGTGGTTGGCTGAGCTCAAATTGAGCCGCACATCTTCGCGGACTCCGTCTCGGGTACGCAGGCCGAACTCGATTTTAGGCCGCATGACCTATTTTCGCAGCTCGGCCACTTGAGTTGCGGGCCTCGCTGGCCGAAGCTCAAAGTCGCAGTTGAATTGACTTGAGGTCGCATGACCCGCGAGAATCGCTGAGCTCTTCAACATGGACCGCTTAGGCTCGCCTGGCGCGAATAGCCGATGTGGCTCGGCCCATAAGGAACTCGCCAATCGCGAACCGGCCGAAAGGTGGCTCGCTCTATGTGGACTTCTGGGGAAGAGCTCGCCAATGCGAACAGCCAGCGCAGCTCGCCGAGTGAGTTATCGCGCCGTGGCTTTGGGAAGAGCTCGCCAATGCGAATACAAGGCGCAGCCGCCCATGTGAACTGCCAAGAGCTTCGCCGCTGAATCGTTGGCCGGGCTCGGCCCATGTGAACTCGCCAATTGGCGAATCAGCCGTGGGCGCTGCTCATCTATGTGGACTTCTGTGAAGAGCTCGCTGAAAGTGAGCGGCTTGGCTCCCGGCCTGCGGGCCTTGGTGGCGTCAAATTGAGCGGCGATGTACCGAGCCGATCCGACTCCCCGAGGCAACGCGGGCCCGTGCAAAGTAGATGAGCCTCCAAAAGTGAGCGGCTCGGCTCCTGGGCCACAGGCCTCGTGTGGCGTCTCCGTACCCGAAAGTGGCGATGTAACCTAAGTCGATCCGACTCGAGGCGGCCACTGGCCCGGCAAGAGTAGATGAGCTCAAAGTGAGCGGTTTGGCCTGGCGCCGGCCTTGGTGGCGTCTCCAAACAGTACGATGTAGCCCAGTTGATTTGACTCGAGGCAACGTGGGCCCGTGCGGCAGTGCATGAGTTCGCTCTAAGTGAGCTACTCGCTCCCGGGCGCTATAAACTCGTATGCTCCACCGAGTGGCGATAGCCCGAGCTGATCCGACTCCCCGAGGCGCCGTGGCCTCGTGCGCAGTAGATGAGCGCTCACAAAGTGAGCTACCGGGCCCTTAGTCGCATCACCTATTTGGATTGAACTGGCCGCGCGGCGTCCATTCCGACTCGATTTTTCGAAAGGTGCCAACGCCTCTTAATGCGGATTGATGGAGAATTTGGAACGCCTGTGTGACTTTTCGGATGCTTTGGCCTTCTTATAAATGGCGGCTTCCTTGCTGTGAGGCTTATACCTTGTATATTTTGCTTTCTCTGGTGCGTAACTGAATCGGTGAGATGAATCATTCAGTCTAGCCTGCCTCGGGCCTCGGGATCCCCGAAGATTCGGGATCGCCCCGCCGCTCTTCCACATGTGGAGTCAGGTTTTCTCCCTAGTCTCCCTTTATGGAGTCATGTTATTCTCAGCTCCGTGCTAGGGACGCGGCTCGAGAGGGCGCATGCCTTTCTTGGGCGCCACCTCTCTCCATTTTTGTTCTTCTTCTCTTCCTTCCTCCTTTCTCCTTCTCCTTTTTCATCTTTTCCACATCTCATTTCCCTTTTGTTTCCTTCGCATAAACCTTCCATCCCTTTTCTTCTCTCCCCTCTTTCCACTTCTTTCCTTTCCTTCTCCTTTTATTCATTCTCTCTTTCTCCTTTGCCTTCTTATTTTTATTTTTTTTTTTTTTTAGGGAACTGCTTGCACTAATTGTAATCGATGATATCACTGATTGTAACCGAATGTAATCCGATTGGAATAAAGAGTGACTTTTTATGCCTATGAACCTTCTCATTATGTATATTTCTGTGTCTTATATATCTGAACTGTTTGAGATGTCTAACTAAATAACCAACGAACGCTCAACTGGTTACATAAGAATCGATAAGGCTCTATTTAATATTACAAACCGATGTCTACTGGTAAAAACGCTTAAGATGTTCCGCATTCCATGTATGCTATAAGATTTTTCCTTCCTCTGTCTGGAGCTCATAATTGTCAGGCCTGACGACTCGAGATATGATGTAAGGACCTTCCCAATTAAATTCGCTTCCATGCGGTTCTTCCTTGTCAAGGTGAGTTTCTTAAGACTAAATCACCCTATATATGTTCTAGGTTTGACTTTTTATTATAGTACCTTGTTGTCTTCCTTGATAACTCTGTACGCCTTTAGAGTCCTGCTCGCTTTTCATCCAAGAGTTCTAAGATTAGACAAAGGGCCCCGTCATTGTGTTCCACTGATGCTAACTCGATCCTGGGAGACTTTATTCCGACCTCAACTGGGCTACCGTCACGGGAAGGCTAGGCGAACAGTTTCCCCGAAGCTGTCGACTTCATGGTCGCCCCGTAGGCCCATAGTACCTCGGGGAGGTATTCTACCCAATTTCCTTTAAGGTCTTCCAATTTGGTTTTCAAGGCGGCTTTAAGGGTTCTGATAGTGACTTCGGCCTGTCCGTTGGATTGCGGGTGTGCTGGAGATGAGTAATAATTTTTAATTCCGAGCCCCAAGCATTTAAATCGACCTCGCGCTGTCAACTGCTTTCCTTGTCCGATACCGGCTCTTGGGATACTAAACCCGCATACGATGGCTCGCCACACAAAATTGCGTATCTTCTGCTCTGTAATTGTGGCTAAAGGCTCGCCTTCCACTTGGGCGGCAATCCATCGCGACGACACTCAAGACCGACTTACCAATGGGCAGGGGTCCCAGTATGTCCAAACCCCACTGTTGAAAAGGCCAGGGGCTTGTGATCGACGTTAAGGGTTCTGATGGGAGGCGTGAGATCTTGGCGTGCTCCTGGCAGATTCTGCATTTCTTGACTAGGTCGGTCGCATCTTTAAGCATTAGCCAAGAAGATCCCCGCCTCAAGGCTTTTCCGCTAATGCCTCGAGCCCGACATGATTCCCGCATATGCCTTGTGTACTTCTCTCAAAGACGCGCACTGCATCTTCTCCTCGCTATGCATTTAAGGAAAGGTGTAAAATCCTCGCTAGAGCTCTCCCTTATGATTGCAAACCCGTCGACCTCGCCTATCTTAGCCGCTCTCTTTCGCCGATAGTAGCTTCCGTCTATAATATAATCCCATATAGGCTCCATCCAGGTCGGCTTAGACCCGACCCGGGCAACTTCCTCGCCATAGAGATCGATTGAGGGTTCCGCCAGGTATTCGACAAGTGTCGACCTGCTGAGGTCTTCCTGTGAGGCTGTGGCTAGCTTTGCCAAGGCGTCGGCTATGGGAATTCTCCGCTCCGGGGGACATGTCACCTGCACTAACACGAATTTTTTTTCAATAAGTCGCAACGCTGAGGTATAGATCATCCCCGCTTTGGCCCTCGTAGGTATCTTCTATTTGTCCGACCACCAACTCGGGAGTCACCGAGACCTCGAAATGGTCGACTTAATGAATGGGCGAGGTCGAGGCTCATACGACCGCCTCATACTCCTACTCATTGCCGGGCATTTAATCCAAACTGGAAAAGGCACTAATGCTCCATATTCCTTTGGGAAGTAGGATAAGACCCGCTCTCCACTCCCTTGCGCTGTCAAGCCCATCTTACCAAGAGTTTCCAAGGAGAGGTCGGCCGTTGTCGGGCGTCCCAATGGTTCGCCGATGTAAACTCCGAGACGAAGTCGGCCAAGACTTGCCCTTTTATTGCGCTGCCTATATCCGATATCGAACCCGCTCGCCCTATGGCCCACTTCATCAGCTCCGGAGGTCTCTGGGTTATGCAACACTTGTTTCACCTGCATTCCGTTGGAACTTCTATGGTACGAGCCCGGAAATATGGGTTGAGCTTCCACACAAGGCTACTCGTAGAGCCAAAATTAACTTTTCCATCTCTGTACCTCTCCTCCGCTCCTCTTGGGAAAGCCCGGCCGCAATAGTAAACTGAGGCCGAACTCGCTCTTATCTCCTCGACGAGGACGGGCCGTTGAAAGTCCGACACCTGCTTAAGTATAGAGTAAATGAAGCTCCCTTCGATAGACTTACTAGAAACGGGAGGAACTCAGTATGTTTTCAAAGCCGAATGCTTCTTCACACTTTGTATCCTATCAAAGGCTTTCTTTAGAACTCTCTGAAGAGTGCCGATACTTATCTTGGGCCCTGGATACGAACCGGCTTAAAGCCGCAATCCTCCCTGTCAGGCGTTGTACTTCCTTTATACCAGAAGGTGACGGCATGTCGAGCACCGCCTTTATCTTGTCTAGATTTGCCTCAATTCCCTGGTTGTTCACTATAAAACCCAGGAATTTTCCGGCTGACACGTAAGGCACAATTTGGCTGATTTAACTTCATGTTGTAACTTCTAGGACTGGAACGCTTCAGAGATGAGGATGTGAAGGTCGGCTGTGGTGGATTTTACCAGCATGTTGTCTATGTATACCTCCATAGCCGCGCTTATCTCCCGCTTCGAACATCCGCTCACCAACCTCCGACAGTGGCCTCGCGTTTCAGTCCAAACGGCATCACCCGATAACAATAGGTTCTCGCTGCGGACGCAACGAGGTCTTTTCGCCAGCTCTAGGTCCATACTGACCAAGCAACCGAAAAGCGCATCCATAAAACTCCAGTTCGCGGTTCGCGGTGGCGCCCAATGGCAGGTCGATCCTAAGAAAGGGAAGTCAGCCCTGGGCATGCTTTGTCAAGTGCTCTGAAGTCGATACAAAGTCGCTAATTTCTGCCATTTGCTTTCTTGACGAGCACGACGTTTGCCAACCACTCAGGATACTCCACCTCCCTGATCACTCCCGCTTGGAGGAGCTTGCCGACCTCCTCGTTGATGGCTTTTTGCCTTTCTGGTGCGAAGCTCCTTCACTTTTGTTTAACCTAAGCCAAGGACTACCCGTGTTCAAATGCATGTGGTGATTAATGGTAGGGTCAATTCCTCCCATGTCCGCCGTCATGCGTAAGACGTTCTCTCGTTTCTGTCTCAAAACTGAAAGTAAGGAGTTTTTGAGATCTTCCGCTAGCTTGGAGCTGATGTAGGCGAGATGTTCCGGCCGTCATCCAACGACACCGGGTCTCCGGGCTTCTTCCGGCGTTCTAGTCGTAATCTTCGTCACGCATGTCAAGCTCGTCCACATTCACGTTGTTGACTGCTTTCTGCTTCATGGAGGTTGTGTAGCATTCCCTGGCTATCCGTTGATCTCCTCGAACCATCCCTACTCCGTGTATGGTTGGGAACTTGATTATCATGTGGTATGCGGAGGGGATGGCTTTATCGCGCTTGAGCGAAAGGCCTCCAACAACATATTATAAGTTGCTCGGGCGTCTACAATGAGGAATCTTGTTGTTGTTGTCGCCTGGCAAGGGGGCTCTCCCAGGGTGAGCACCAGTTGGATTGAGCCCAAAGGTAACACCTTTTCCCCATAAAATCCCCGCAGATGTGTGTTGATCTGCCCGCTTTTCTCCTAATACCCATTTTATCGAAGGTCGACGCTAAGATGATGTCACCGAGTCTCTGCTATCAACTAAACCCGATGAACTGTTTTGTTGGCCACACCGCGCCGAATCACCACCGGCCGCCATATGGTGCAGCATCCCTCCAGATCCGAGTCGGAGAATGTGATGGACGTGTCGCCGCTGTGAGTTTGATACCGCTGTATTTCCCCTATTTCTGCTGTCCCGATGCTGCGCAGATGGGCCTTCCGAGCTGAACTAGACTCTCCTCCTCCCGCGAATCCTCCCGAGATCACATGGATTTCTCCAAGGGGTTGCTGGTGCTGAGTCGTCGTCTGCCGAGGCGGCGGCTGTTGAGTTGGGGCCTGGTTCTGGGTTTGATTCTAGGCCTGATTCTGGGCCTAACCCTCTGGAGATATGAAACGCCGGAGGTATCCGCGCCGTATTAAGTACTATATTTCTCTCTTTAGATGTATACAGTTGTCCATGCAATGTCCATAGTCCCTATGGAACTCGCAATACTTGGTGTCGTCCCTTGTGGCGGGATCCGATTTCATTTGAGTTGGCCACCTCAAGAACTGTTCGTTTCATACTTCATGTAAGACCTCGTGACACCGAGGTCAGCTGGGGCGAAGCACCTGGGCGAATAACGCCGAATGCCTCTCTGACCGCGGTGGACCCGCACGATCTCGAGGTTGCCACGCCTCGGGGATCGCTCTTCTTCTTTGGAGATCCTTCTGGTCGCTTGTCTTTTGAGGCTTCTTCCTCACGCTTGTCTCGGCTTCCATTCTTCTCTTTATATAGCGGAGGAGCTTCCTTCGATATGAGGGCTTCTTCGCCGCTTATATACTTCTCTGCCATGAGCACCCCTAGCCATGCTTCGCTGAGGGTTCTTTGGAGATGGAAAACATCGATCCTTCGACCGCACTCCTAACCCAAAGAATGAATGCGTTGATTGCAAATTTTTCATCTAGTATGTCTATCTTCGTGAGACCTCGGCGTTGAATCTTTGCACGTAGGACTTCGTATCTTCCCGCGAGCCCCTTGACGGCCAATGTGTGGTAACTCGGTCAGACGCCCTAGCCTCCCGATGAAGTGGGAGACGAACGCAATGGATAGTTCCCTGAATGAGGAGATTTATGAAGGTGGAATTCTATTAAACCAGGCTAAGGCTGGGCCCTTTAGCGTGCAGCAAAGCCCCGCACGTACTGTGGTCCCGAGCACCCATGTAACTCCATTTGATTTGAAGTATTAAGGTGGTCGACTCGGGATCTTTATTCCATCGAATGCTTCCCACTTGTGGCATTCGAATTTCTAGAAGCGGTAGCGTAGCACCCGGCTAGCGGCGGTGATTCAGCTTTGTCACCAAGGTGTCCCCATAGTGTCCGGGGGCACGTCCTTAACCACCTCCTTCACACCTACCGAGTTCTCACAAGACCCTAAACCTCTCGTCTCCCATGATCGCTTCCCGCTCCCGGGCCGAGGGTGATGTAGTTCTTCGTTCTCGATCCTCCGAAAGCATTGTCTGCTTTCTCTCTTCTCCGCCACGGGGCCACCATGTTCAGGCTCCTCGGCCGGGCCGGACTCTCGTCTGCTTCAAAGACCTGGGAATGTCGTGACTGTAGTTGCCCTCACTCTGGGAATGTCATGACCCTCCTAGGCCTGTCGTGTTTCCCGTGGATGTTGTATATGTCTGGTAAGTTGTTCTAACTCTCCTATCAAAGCGCTGGGATTGAAGAGGCGGCGTTTCCACTCTCGCTCGTGGTCGTCTACTTCACTCTACCCCTGGGGAGGTCCGCCGGTCCGCATCACCTGGATCCTCGCATCCTCGCGATCAAGGCCACCCCGCCATGCCCGCTGATACCATCGCACCGAGAAATCGCCATATTTATATAGGAACTGCCGCTCCTACGCATCTACGCCAACCGATGATGCCTTTTCAACCGAATCGGGCCGAGCTGCAGTAGGGGTCGCCAGCCGACCTGCATTGCTCCAGGGCCGGGACGCAGGATCGTGTGGGGGTCGCCGTGATCCGCAGGCCGGACGCAAAGATCACTCCTCCGCAAGAACAAAAGAAGAAGCGGGGGCCTGCCGAGGTCGTGCCCGTGCCGCCCGGCGCCTAAGTCGCTTTCCCGAGAGAAAAGAGATCGCTAGAGAGGGCGAATACATGTCACGCTCGATTCCCACCCGACCATCATGGATCCGAACTGTTTCCGGACGCGAGACCAAATACTGGGACTCCTTACCTGATTTTTTTTTTTTTTTTTAAAGGCCAACTGTACTGTGGGTATGTGGCCCACATCTATAACTATTCAAAATATTATATACATATAATCGAAGTCCCATTTACAAATACAAATCATCTTATATTACAAATCGCAGCATGGAACCTAAGCATGTAGTGAACCCTTACAAGTGTGTCGCCCACCGCCAGAGCGCGAAGTCTCAGACATGTCTTCCTGCACTCACACCCGATTAAAAAACCCGCATGCTTTTTACGCTTAGCTGAAACATGTATCTTATGCATATACACATTTAATGCATAAAATAATAACATATAATATAAATTTTATGTATTTATATTATGAACTTATACGTACTTTCTATTCTTATGCGTAACTTATCCTTATACCAAGACTTTATGTGCATTCGTGGACTCGTAGGAGTTACAGAACTTAGGCTTATGCTACAGAGTTTAAACTTATTCGAAGGTACCCGTAGGGTACCACGTGAGATTACGCGAACGTATAATCGGTATTTCGGAGCACATACTTGTCTTACGGAACTTATACTGGTCTTACGGAGCTTATACTGGTCTTACGGAACTTATATATGTATTTCGGATACAGAAGTACCCGTAGGTACTCATTAACATTTTATCATCGGTATAAAAGTAACACCCGTAGGTACTACTGCACGTATTCCCATACCTGAGGTACCCGTAGGCACCACCGGGACTTATACTTATCTTACTGACACGAGAGTACTCGTAGGTACTCGCGTAACTTGTACTTATTTATCGATGCCAAGAAAATTCGTGAGGTACCACCGAACTTAATCAAATACAAGAGTATCTGTGAGGTACTACTGAGCTTAATAAGATACACATGTAACTTACTCGATACAGAGTACTGTGAGGTACCACCGAACTAAATCAAAGACAGACATATTCGGGATATTGTGGTTAATCGAAACGGAACTTATTCAGATATCGAGTACCCGTGAGGTACTACATAACTTATAGCGCAGACGATAATCAGAGACAGGAGTACTCCATAGGTACTACGAATCCAATCGATAATATACCCGTGAGGGTACTACGCAGAATATATACAGAGACAGGACTTGTCGATACGTGGAGTACCCAGAGGTACTACGTAACGTATAAGATACGCATTTAACTTATCTGGGATACTGAGTACCCGTAAGCACCCATGTAACGTATCGATACGTGATAGAACTTAATCAAATGCGTGAGTACCCGCAGTACCTACGCAACGTATCGTGATACAGACTTATCATGCGTATACCCGCAGTACCGCAAATACAAGAGAGTACCCGTAGGTACCACCGAATCCTATACTTAATTCCACTGATACGGAGCACCCGTAGAGGTACTACATCAGCTTATACAGATACAAGAGTACCCGAGGTATCTACAGAACTTCAAGAAATTTCATGTGAGTACCCCTAGGTACTACGTAACTTATTAGATACAGAGCCAAAACTTAATCACATATTGTGAGTACCCGTGAGGTACTACGTAATTGCATCGTGATAATGTGAACAACTTATCTAATACCTGAGTACCCGTAAGGGCTGGCGTAACTTATTCAGATACAGTGAGTTATCAAACACGGGAAAATTCCGTAAGTACTATTTAACATATCGATACAGAACAACTTATTCATGGAGTACCCGTGGGTACACAACTTATCTCGCATACAGGAGTTATCAAACACGGAGTACCCGTAAGTACATGTAACGCATCGACACAGACTTATCCGATACAGAGTACCCGTGAGGTACCGCAAAACTCATTCAGACGTTGCGAGCACCCGTGTGTACTACGCGCCTATTCGCAGACAAATTTATTTGATACAGAGTACCCGTAGGTACTACAGACTTTTTTATACAAGAGACAGACTTATCGATACGTGAGTACCGTAGGTACTACTGCAACGGTCGATAATGCAACGTAATCCTATCGCGATAATGTGAGGCCCGTGGGGTACTACGCACGATCGATACGTAACGTAATTTATTCGGGGATATTAATGAGTACCGTGAGGTACTACAGACTTATTCAAATACAAAGAAGTACCCAGTACTACTAACTTATCGAATGCACTTATTCGTAGACGTGAGTACCCATAGGTACTACGTAACTAAATCGAGAAAGAACGTAACGTAACTTAATTAAATAATGTGAGTACCCGTGAGGTACTTCGTAACATTTTTTCGTGATATTGTGAGTACCGTAGGGTACTACGGACCTTATTCAAATACAGGAGTACCCGTAGGTACTACAGAGCTTATACAAATACAAGAGCACCGTGAGGGTACTACAAACCTTATTCAGAGATTATAGCACCGTAGGGTACTACTAAATGCATACGTATACATTCAGATCTTTATTCAATGTCTTATCATATGTCCTGTTCGACTACCTGCACTAATTATAAGAAAATGAGTAGACGCAAAGATAATAAGTATCCGAAGGTACGACATAAGATCAAGTGCCATAGCACCAACAGGAGTACCCCGCATCAACGTGAGTGCCATAGTGCCAATCGAGTACCGGGCATTTCACCGGGAGTGCCGAGCACTAATCGTGAGTACCGAAGTACTAATCGAGGCTTGAGCACCAATCGACGCCCACCATTCATTCTTGGTCCTAGGTAGTCATATGATCATATGTCTTTCATATTCCTGTTCCTCTATAAATCATCTTTACTCAGAAATTGAATCACTCCAACCTGATCATCCAAACTTCGCTATGGCATTTTCATGCCAACTAGTCGATGCATCGATTTTACCGAGGGACAGATTGGACTACTCATTTTTCCGAGGTCTTAATCATATTTTGACACTAGTCCTTTGTACTTATTTAAAGCTAAGATATTATGGGTTCATTCCAACTGAATCACCCACCGGAGTACCGGAACTCGCATACGCCTGAAACAACTCGGACTACGCTATGATCAACTCCGATGCAGAAATGGGCTTGCAATATGCCCACTTTCGAAAGATTTTCGACCACTTAGAGTCAGACCTTCGAGATACCTTCTTAAAGTTTGGTTCTTGAAGTCTATTTACGTAGCCACTTGAATCACCAAATCGGATAAGAAATGAGAAGCTATGGCTACAAAATACGAAAAACTTAATGAAACTGAAATCAGAGTCCTACCGGTAGACTTTAACTCCACCAGAGGACTTGGCCAAAATCGACCGGGACCGTTCTACCGGTAGAACTTAAGTCCTACCGGTAGAAGACACCCGAGAATGCCTGCACGGGGTGTTTTTCTCCCATTTTTCCAAGTATGTTTGATCCCCAATCACTTATATACCCTTCATAATCACTTCAAGATCACTTCATATGTCTCAAACTCAATTTTTCAATTTTCTCTCAATTACATATCTTTCTTCCAAAAACATATCAAGATTCCTTCCAAAAACAATTTAATGAAGGGCTAAGACCCAATACACAAACTCAAACATGATGTTTAGTTAGAGTTTATCTAAACCCTAACTCAAAAATCCTCAATTAACCATGAATCCATCCTAAAGGAGAGATTCTTTGTTTATCTCAGGATCATATGGATTCGATCAACCCTATTTTCAAGAGATCCAAGGTTAGAATGAATTCTAACAAAACCCTAGCTTTTGAGACAAGCTATTAACAAAAACCAAGCCTTAGAATTCCATAACCATACTCAGAGTTTCCATACCAAAAATCATAGAATCCATACCTTAATCGGGAGCTTCTTGTTTGGCTTGATCTCCTCTCCTTCTTCTTCTTCCTTCTCTCTCTTTTTCTCCCTCTCCCATCCGGTTCTACCCCAATTTGAGACCAATTTGGTCTTTAAAATCCCATTCTCCTTTAGGCCTTGCTTTGGCCTCCAACAAAACCCATTTTTGGGTTAATTTCCTTTATTTGCTTTTTGGCCCTCCTACTCTTGGCCATTTATATTTCAATTTCCTGTTATTATCTTTTGGCCTCAAATCTTTTCACATTAGGACTTTTAAGCCCCTTTTTGGACCAATTACAAAATTGTCCTCGCTTGTAACTTTCCTGTCTCGCTTCCTAGCTCATTTAACTTATGCAACAGTCAAATTAGGCTTACTAAATACCCTAAACATGTCGAAAACGACTAGGGTATATTTCGGGGTGTTACATTGCATATGAGTATGTGTCTAAGAGTGTGTACCTTTCACCGCTGGGGTGGCCATGTATTTATAGTAGATGTTCAACCAGTTGTACTGTGAATCAGGGATTTTTTCCCATTGATGGGATTTCTTATCAATATCTGATTTGCAATGGATTTAGAAAGACGCATATCGGATAATCTTCTTCCTTATCGGGGGAGATTCAATCAGATCCGTTATTACTTTTCTTTCCCCTTATTGATAAGATTTGGCTGGATCGCAGGATGATATCTGTTAGGATTATTCCCATTTTCAGGTGGGCGAAATACACCGATTTGCGTGATATGGACCTTCTAATTCATCCAAGATCGCCCTTCGACTCCAGCGGTGCCCGCCTTGTTTCAATGGTACCGAGGGGCCTGGGTATTGCGCTGGGCGCGCCACTTTGCTTGGTGAGGTCATGAGCCCATTTTTCAAACCCTATCAATTATTATTATTATTGTTATTATTGTTATTATTATTATTATTACTACTACTTTAACGCCCTTCCCCGTTCGACAAGGTGGATGCCACACGTATAAAAGACTTGTTCCAAATCTCGATTTTCGCATTATTCAAACTTTAAAGCATAGATTCATAAATGACATAAACTTGTTTCAAAAGCCGTAATTATGAAAATTCGACCACAATCAGGGACCTTGTAGCTACCATCGTAGTGGTGTTTAAAATGTCATATACATATATGCTTGAGTTCATAACTACTTGTATTTATACAAGTTTCATTGTACAAAATATTGTTTTTACAATTCTATTACAAAATCATAGCAAAACAAGGACCTACATAAGGTGAACTCCTAATGCAATTTGTTGGCCTCATGAAGGATGTCTCGGCTTAATTCTTCGGGGCATCTACACCCGATGAAAACACCCATGCTAAGCTTCTAGCTTAGCGAAAACCAATGATATATAACCACTGCATGGTCCTCACACTATTGTATACATGTTTAAACAATTCATATATCATATTATTCAATAATATGCATTTCTCCCCGTATGAGTACATAATAGAAATTTCACAACATAAGGTACCCGTAGGTACACTACAGTATAGAACTGAGATTTTAGCTGATTACTTTTGTTTTCATATGGTTCATTATTCAGGTACTTATCATATAAATGTTTATCTGTATAAACCAATAAAAATGAATAATAGGAACACGGTACAATAGGTACCCGTAGGTACAATATAGTACATAACAAGAAGTGGCCATAAACAGAATATCCACTTAATGGCGCCAACAGAGCAGGAGTGCTGAAGAGAACTAAACAGACGTACTAAAAGTACGAAATAGACGTGCTGGTAGCACGAAATATGAGTGTTGTGTAGCACTAGTCCCTATTTATTCACTATCCGGTCTTAAGCAGACATACAATTATATGTGTTTCTGAGAATGTTATACTGGTCTTAATACCGTTCATGTGTTTATGTAACCCAAATGTAAGAATTCATACCCACTTCCTAAAAATTACACTAATCCCTCATTTGTTTAGGTTTTGTGGGAGTATAAAATAAAGTAAGCAAAGAAGAGGGCAAGAGACAAAGCCTATCCAAAATGGTATGCTTCGCTAAGGCGAAGTGGTTCGCCTAGGAATGCTAAGCGAAGGAGGAAATGGTCAGAAACAGGTCTCGGGTTCGCATAGGCGGCAAGACCTTTGACTAGGCGAAGACCTTCGCCAAGGCGAAGCTTACCTTCACCTTGGCGAAGAGACATAAGCTAGAAGGTGGACACCTGCCATGCGCCAAGGTGAAGGGCGTCGGGTTTGCACAACAATGTTGCATTTTTAGCCTTTTTCATCGTACAGTTTCCAACTCAAAACAAAACCAAATCAAAACAACTCTCAAACCAACCAAAAACAAAAGTATGGGAAGAGTTAGGATTTTTCCTAACTTTGATTATCTTGAAACTTCTAAACAGATCTTCTCTTTTTCTCTTTTCCTTCTCTTATATACATGAACAAGTAGAGCCCCAAGCAAAAGAAGAAAAAGCAACCCAAAAATTGGATCTTCTCCCAAATTGGATGCCCTAACACGCCTAAGCCAAAAATAGAGAGTTCCCCCTTCTCTCAAAGACCAATTGTTCTCTTAATGTAATTTGGCTAAAAATTTCCCTTTTCTATTTAGTCATTCATCTTTATTCAATTTACAAATTAACTTATCAAAATTCTACAATAACCTATAATCTTTTAACTTAATGTCCCATATGACCTTAAATTGACAATTTATCAGTTTACCATTTTTCACACTTTGCACTTAAATTTCCAAAAAATATAATTTTAACTTCCATTATACCATAAACATGTCATAAAACTATTAGGGTATAATTTGGGGTGTTACAACTATTATTATTATTATTATTAATAACAACTATTATTGTTAGTAGTAGTAGTACTAGTATTGGAATCAGTATTAGTATTATTAGTATTAGTATTATTATTATTATTATCATTATTATTATTATTATTATTATTATTGTTGTTGTTGTTGTTATTTTTTTTTTTTTTTTTGTTATTATTATTAATGTTGTATTATGATTATTATTATTAGTATTAGTATTGTGTGAGTATTAGTATTGGTAGTAGTGTTTAAAATTATTAGTATTAGCATTATTTTTTATTATTTTGTGTGTGCAGTGTTATATGTAAAAATGATTAAAAGTATACAATAAAAAAATAAAAATGAAATAAATTGTATAACAAGAATCCAGCAAGTTAAAAAAAAAGAATATAAATTGATACAAAAAAATGAAGCAATTATAAATAAACATTTTATATATAAGTACATGACAATAGTGAATATAAACTTATATAATATCAGCAATATGAAACGCAGTGAAGATTTCAACAAATTTTAATTGAATCTCTTAATAACTGAATATAAATACACGAAAATAATAAATATATAAATGGAATGAACATAAATTACAAAAACAAAGAACATGAATTGGGAATGGGGAGAATTGGGTTCCGAATGCTAGACAGTTTCAATATCTTCTCATTGATAGCGAAACAAAGTTTGGCGATTCCTTAACAATCCATACAAGCTTTCTATGAACATACGTCCACCATTCATATTATATTATATATGTTCAAATAATTGGTGAACCACCTTCAGTTTTAGTTTGATCTCAGATTAGGCGTAAAAAACAAATCAATTAACATGCCTATTATTTAGAGTAATGCTCCTATATATACACTAGCAAAAAATATTATGATTATTAAAAGAACATATTTCTCACCAGTTTGGTACAAAGAAAAATTAATAATATGTTTGAATACAGTGCTTGAAAAAAAAACAAAATCATAAATTTATAATAGGTTTTGAATACAATTTTTGAAAAAAAACAAAATCATAAATTTATCTTACAAGTGTACACTTATTAGTAATAATAAAAGCTGAGAAAAAAATGTGTGAAATTTCCCTTTTTTTTTTTTTCTTTCTTTTCTGAAATATTTAGTTAAAAGACATCAAATACTACTAAATTTATGAATCTAACCTCATGAATAGTGATAGTGCCTAAAAAATCAGTTAGGCGGGACTGTCAGCCAGTAAGGGGCATATTTGTCCAATTCCTGCCCTCGAGCCTTCAACTTTGAAGGTTTGAAGTGTAAACGACACTAACAACTCTTGTAGCTGGATTTTTGTCTAATTAAGCCTTGTGTCGAGTAAATCGCAACCTTCTAATTCATAAATTCTCCAAATTCAAAATTTCATGTCAATAAAAATTACTTCTAAATATTCAAATCTCAATTATGCATGTCATATAAGTTGTTCGAATATAACATTATCTAGGATCACCCAAATCTAACTTTGTACTAATATAAAAAATGAATCAAATGACTTTCTCAATTAACTACAGAAAACCCAACATTTACATAAACATGAACTTATTAGTCAACATGATGATCCAACATAAGTTCCTAATCAAATCTAATGATGATGAATCCCAACCTAGCCATCAATCCTCGGAAACTAAAGTACCTGAAAATATATCAACGAATGGGAGTGAGCTAAAAAGCTCGATAAGAAATACTAATACGGTTTGTGGATGAAAAGTTTTCAATCATATAACAAATAGGAGATGTTTTTCATCAAAACTTTTGATTCAAAAATAAGTTGGAACATTATGAAATATGCTTCAAAACATTTTCACATCCATTTTTAAAATCGGTTTCATATCGAATATGATCCAAACAATTTCATATCATTCGATTCAAACACTTTCATATCAAATCCAAAAATCGAAATACATTTCAAATATATTTTTCTCTGGTCATCCAAATATCAAATGGTGCCGAGTTATGTGGGACTTTCAAATGGGTGGCTAGCCATGAATTCATTCATTTAAGGTGGACGAACCAAACAACTATAGTCTTAGTAACCTCCCCAACCAAACCCTTAGAATTTTGGGTTCGAATCATGGGCAGAAATTTCAATTTCTAGAAAAATGTAAAAATCATTAATTTCGGTTATGAAAGTGTAATTTAGGTTAAAATAAAATTTATTACTACATATCTCGGATGTGAAAGCAGTGCCTTGCATTGCTTGGAATTGTCTCATGAAATCTAGCTAGCACGAAAAATTGATGGTCGGCGCCAGTTGCGCGTTTACGAGAGCCTGTGGTTGAGAAGTCTTAGAAAAGCGATTTTGATGCGACGAAAGTCACATATAACAAGTACTCATGTACCATAAAATTGGTATGAGTAGAGAAATAATGAAAATGGGCAGTGAGATAGTCTTGGGAATGTCAAAACTAGGAAATGAAGGGGCATAATGGTCATTTTGGAATTTGATTTAGAGTCACGACATGACAAAATAGTGTGCGAGGACTCTTCTTCTCCAACAAAAATGAGACCAAAACGTGGGAAAAAGGAAAAGGAGATCCAGTAGCCAAAATTTTGACACTCTGACTTTCTCTACAGAAATGCGGACGATGTCCGACCAGTCGAGCGGTCTTCGGAGACGAAGGAGAAGCTGCACGAAAGGGCTTCACGTGGGTACCAGATTTAGGGAGTTTCCTCAAATTCCGAGAGGTAGGGGTTTCTCCCTACTTGCATTTTACTCTTTGTTTAAGAACATTGTAAATGTTTGAGTCGAATGAGGCACGTGGTGTTTGATCGATCCCGAACCTTGGGACGGGTGATATAATTTTTTGGAACACGAGAATGGGTAGCGTGGCGCCACGGCTGATTTGGAGTTGTTAAATATTGAAATGTTGTATTAAATCATGTATTGGTTTAGGATGAGGCCGGAAATGGCGGGTGAAATGCGGGTTCCTGAAGTGAGCCGTGAATTGATGAGTGTTTGAAGTTGTAAGCCACAGGGTTTCATTCATAGGAATATTGACACGAAAATATATTTTGTGTGAAAATGTGTTTGATCGAGTTATTCAAGTTAAATTGTTCGTGTTTGATCATTAGCCCAATGGTAATTTTGATGTATGAAATGAGAATTTACATGACATGATTGTGTGGGTGGAATGTTTTGTAAATATATGCATGTTTATATATTTACATGAATTAGGCGTATTGAAGTGGCATACATCCCATTCCATATGCCTTTGGGGCACCACAGAGATAGGAGTGAGTGCATGAGGTAGTGTCTTAAAACATTTGAAGGGGTAGACTAGTAAATGTAATATATCTCGGAGGGTTGGCTAAAAATAATAATAATGATCGGAGGGTGAGTCCATACTAAAAATATCGTCATTCGGAACTGACTGATTGATATACATCGGAGGGTAGTCCACATATAAAATGATCGTCGGAGGCGGCCCTGATTGACATATCTCGGGGTAGTCCACTAAATATAACATCGGAGGTATCACTACTTAATCAGGTAGACCACAAATATAAACAAATAACTTTGTTTGAAATTAATGTTTCTCATACATGGCTTAGGCAAGTGTGAGAGAGTCGGTGAGGACTCGGGGTATGAGTTGATAAGTTAGACATTCAGTAGGATCATCTGTTGCCAATGTTTGTACAGACATTGCATATGCACTTAGGTGGGAGAGTAGCCCAGGGTGATTCCACTGCGAACGTGCTTCGCCTGTCGAGAACATATTTTTCGGGTGCGGGGGCGCACGAGGAGACGGCTCGTCTAGGGTGAGTTTAGAAGAAAATTTGGATTGTGGCTTTGGTTTGTGATTGTATACATGTATTAGAATTCTCTAATTTTAATATGTGTGTTGTATAAAGAATAATTGATTAACTCTTTTGAAACTATTGGATATAGTTGTTTGTATCATGATGAGTAGTTATTGGGCCCGGTGGTCGTTTACTCATGTTATGATTATATTGGTTGCTTGGGACGGGTTTCATGCGAGGTGTTGTATTGAGTAAGAGCTCCCAGTACAAAAGGGGCTGCCCGATTTTCCTAAAGTGGTGTTGGGTAACCCAGAGCATCCACTTGTATTCAGCGAGGTTGACGGGTGAGTCAACGGACCTCCCGAGTTGGCGTCTAAATCAATTACATTTCTACCAAGAAAATGTAAAGGTCGACTATTATATCCACGTTGGCAAGTAGAATAGTGTCGGCTATTATATCTCGTTGTGAGGCAAATAGTGTCAACTATTATTCCCGTTGAGGCGAACTAGCAGTCAAATATTTCATTCAAGTTCAAATTGCACAAACATCACCTCTCCCACATTTTCTTTCGTAAACAAAACAAATCTCAAAAGTACAATCATACAAAACTACTTTTTTTGATCCATGGATAATCAAATAAATAAAACAAGTAAAACTTTTCATAAGCCAAGATTATAGATTAAAACAATTTTCATCCTCAAATGGTAAAAACAAACAATTTTTTTTTTAAATGCGCATTAATATCCCTTACGTATATATATATATATATATATATATATATATATATATATATATATATAATAATTTTAAAAATTTGTATTAGAATCCCTTACCTCGAAAGGGTACTTAAAAGCTTTGAGGTATCAGAAATTTCACCTCAATGAAACATTTCTCCTAAAATAATAGGAAGGGCTATCATCCTTACTTATTTATCCTTAAAACTTTCTAATTTGATATTCTTAACAATTATATTATTTTTGTTCACCTCGAACATATTGACAAGTTAAATGATAATATTTAGATGGTAGTTTTAAATTTTATAAAACTCATATTCCTTCGGATCTTGTTTTAATAATTTATTTATTTTATGATCTTATCAAATATATGTATTTATTTCCTATATAATTGCTAAATAATTATTCTAATCATATTCCTTATCTAACAAAATCTCGATCCTTAATAAAATATTTACTTGCCAAAATACATATGTATTTAAATACTTATCAAATACATATGTATACAAAATTCGGCCTCAAATTTATCCTATTCATTTATCATTATTTTCTTTCAAAAATTATCCTTAAATACTTTTTCATTCTCATACTCAAAGTAATTCAATATGTTACCAATGCCTTTATTTTATTTCTTTTTTTAGGAGCAGAGTGAAATCTAAATATGGCTTCTTCGAGGGTGATCTAAAATGAAAGAAAGATTAAGAGATCTACATCAAAGAAATCTAGAAAAATAAAATAGAGAATATCTTACCTAAGAATTTGTTTTCAAACCACTAGATACGAAAGTCGTACGTCTTCTAGAATTCTACCTGTCAGAGAGAAATTCAAAGAATAATAGAAATGATTTCCTTCTCTTACTCCAATTTATACCTGAGCTATTAGGAAATTACCTTTTTACCCCTCTTTCATTAAATTAATTAATTAATTACTAATTGAATTACCATTATTATTTTCATAACGTCCTTTCATTTAAAGTAATTAATTAATTACTAATTGAATTACCATTATTATTTTCTTGAATTACCATTATTATTTTTCATAACGTTCTTTTATTAAATGAGTAATTAATTACTAATTGAATTACCATTATTATTTTCATAACATATGCTATAAAAATTCCTATCATTATTATTTTAGTAACTTATACCTATACAAATTCACGGGTGTTCTTGCGGTGAAATGAACCATCGGTGGCTGACGGGTTGGCATCCTCAGGTAGAGTGTGATGAAACGCACGTGGGGGCTTGGGCCATTGACGTTCGATTATTTGGGTCTGACTAGGAGTTAGCCCAAACGATTGGGCGAGACAAGTGACGGGGATAATCCGCTGTCAACCAGTTGTGGCGTAAGAAAAGAAAGCACTTCATTTCCATGATCCGATACCTACTCATTAAGGGAAGAAGGATCCCCCACGATCACGGCTCCTTAATTATCCTCTAATATTCAGTTAGCGATAAGGAAGATGAGATTCCCTACCCAATAAGGAAGATGTCGTATCGCCATCTAACAAGGAAAGTCATCGTGATCACCCACGATAAATATCAAACCATTCCACCGAAGAAAGGTACTCGGTCCCAATGCCATCAACAGTTGAATTCTTTCCTTTTCATAAGAAAGAAACTAACTTAGGCATCGGAGACGCGGTTGGCACACCCCTGTCGGACCACCCTTTTGAGTCGCAGTTCACGGGTTATACATTGATCGGTCAGGCGGATGGCGCGGTGACTCGAAAGCTCATTTAATGTCGATAGAAAAAGCACCATCAGTTTGGCGCAGTCTGTGGCAACGACTTTTCCTTCACAAATAAACTAATTTCTCAATGATTGATGGTATCGACTCGAAACATAAGCAGGAGTCACGCTAACCCCCCGAGGACGCAGGACTAACAGGACGACGTTGACAGTCGACAACTGGGAGACGCTCTTGGAGCTCCTCACGCCGCTAGCAACGAGATGGAGGCACTCCGTCTCATCAATCAGCGTCTGCTAAGGGAGTTGGTGGAACTCACGGGCAATTACGGCGCCTGAGGAGGCACGCGAGGCCACGAGGTTGTAATATGCCATTCCACGGGAGGAAGCGACAACACCTCGGGCCCCGAGGCCGTGACGGATGAGTAGAAATAGCACCGGACCCGAGGGGCGCAGTCCACACATTCCTCAGAAGATGGCCGCAATGAGGGGATGCCTGGTAGGGACGACGGAGGTGAAGAGCCAACCCCTCATCAACAAGGGAAGGGGGAACAATCTTGGGAGCAGCGGTTCTAGGACATTCAAGGCTCTGACCACATGGAGGCTGTAAAAGGTGAGCTTAGTCTCATGGATGCTTTGGTACAACAAACGGAATCCCCGTTCACGGCTGAGGTACTACACTTCCCTCTCCCAACCAAGTTCAAAATGCCACAAATCGAAGCTTTCGACGGGACGAAAGACCCCGTAGACCACCTTAACACCTACAAGAATTGGATGGAGTTGCATGGATATCAAGACCTTGTGAGATGCAGAGTCTTTGCCATCACGCTTAAGGGCTCGGCCTTGGCATGGTTCAACAGGCTCCCGCTAACCTCGATCTCATCCTTTAAGGAACTCTCCATCGCTTTCGTGTCCCACTTCATGGTTTGAGGACATACGGGGAAATTGAGCGCTGCAGCGGCGCGTGCGAGGCCCTCAGAAAACCTGAGGTCCTCGATTTCAAAGGTTGGCTCGAGTCATTAAGGGTAGACATCCGGATGAAAATTCACCATCCGCAGCCTTTATAGTCGGGCTAGGCATACGGTCAAAGACTGTGTTCTCCATCTCGAAGGCCTCGATGACATGAGTGCTCGCGAAGCGAAAAATACATCGGCAGACGAGGAGGCCCTGTCTAAGTGGGGCTCTTGCGCGAGAGGAGAAACGGGACCGAGCGGGGCCAAGCTGAAGCGAAGGGCCAGCCAGTCTCCACGAAGGGATAGAAGGCAGGTCGATCTCCCGAGAGGTGCGTCGGGGGCGCAGGTCCACCCCGGCGGCTGGCCGCGGTACCCACCTCGGCGGTATCCTTGGCGGCCTCGATGTCTCAGGTCTATCGAGGTGCGGCATAGAGAAGTTTTAAGATGGCCATCTCGGATGAAGGCGAACCCGACAAAGAGACTTGACCCAATCTTGCGGAGTTCCACGAGAGATCATGGGTATCGGATAGCGGTGTTTCGTTGAAAAGTAGATTCTTGATCAGTGTGGACCACTCGTAGTTACATGGCTCAGAAAATCGAGAACTAGGCACCTCCTCCACCACCTCGTGGCCGGCCCAACAAGCCTCAGCTGACCCTTAGGAAGATTAATGTGATTTCAGGAGATTCGCCAGCGATGGGAATCGGTTCGTTTCGGGGCTCACCTACGTAGCTTCAAATCAGGGGAGACACTAAAGGTGCAGGCCATGTCCAAGCTCCCTCGGTTGGATACCACCACAACCTTCTCAGACACTGACCTGGAGGGCTGCTAACATCCCCATGATGACCCGCTAGTAATAAGGGTCGTTGTGGCCAATAAAATAGTTCAGAGGGTCCTAATCGACAACGAGAGCTCAGCCAACATCATCTTCGCATCGGCATTTGACAAAATGGGCATTGGAAGGAAATTTGGGTAGATAAGCAGCCAGCAAGAAGTTCTCGGGAGAGAAAGTACTACCCACCAGGGTCAGTCTGTTGGTACTCACTTTAGGAGACCCAGTACCGAGACCACAAGGATAATAAAATTCCTCATGGTGGAGGCCCCATCGGCATACAACATGTTACTGGGCAGACCTTCTCTCAATGCCATAGGGGCCATCCCCTCCACCTATCATATGGTTGTCAAATTCCCTATGGAGAATGGAGTATGAATGGTTCGAAGAGACCAGCGGATAGCCAGGGAGTGCTACTTGGCGTCGGTAAACGGCAGTTGACGGCATCCACATGGATAGGCTCGACATGAGAGGCGGCCGGACACTGACCCGGCCTCGGAAGAGCTAGAACCGATTTACAGCGGCCGGCCGGGAAACGCACCACGTCGGATCCCGAGCGGTAGAAGACGTGAAGACCTCCTCATTCACTTCTTAAAGCAAAATGTGGGCGTATTCGGCAGAAGCGAGGGCATGGGAGGAATTGACCCGGCGGTTATCACCTGAGTTGAATATCGCCCCTCATTCAAACCAGGTGAAACGAAAAGCTTTAGAAGGCGAGGCGATAGGCGAAGAGATCCCGATCGCTCCTCAAACCCGAAGCTATCGTAGATTATCGACGGTTGGCTAATGTGGTTCTCGTTAAGAAGGCAAATGGTAAATGGCGACTTTGCATCCCGATTTTCTGGAATGTGGCAGGGCTTACGAAGACGGCTCCCACATACTGAATCGACCTCATAGTGGACGCCACTGCAGGCCACGAGCTCCTCAGCTTCATGGACGCTTTCTCGAGCTATAATCAAATCATAATGGACCCCAACGACAAAGAGAAGACCTTAGTCATGACCGGACAAGGAACCTACTGTTATCAGGTGATGCCTTTTGGGTTGAAGAACGTTGGGGCTACCTATCAAAGATTGGTAAACATAATGTTCCAAAAACAGATTGGGGCATCCATGGAAGTATACATAGAGGACATGCTGGTAAAGTCAATCAAGGCCAAGCTTCACGTGGACCACCTAGCTAAATCATTCCAAGTCCTGAAGGACTATAAGATGAAGTTAAACCCAACCAAGTGTGCTGTAGGGAAATTCTTGGGTTTCATAATCAACAGCCTCGGAATAGAAGCAAATCCATACAAGATAAAAGCCGTACTCGACATGCGACCCCCCTCAAACACTAAAGAAATTCAACGCTTGACCAGGAGAATAGTTGCGCTGAGTCACTTCGTGTCCAGATCTAGTGACAAGTGTCAACCCTTCTTTCAAGTTCTAAAAAAGGCATTCCACTGGGATGCCCACTGTGAAGAGGCATTCGTAGTGCTAAAAACCTACTTAAGTTCCCTCTATTAAGTGGCCCTCCCGAGGAGAACTCCTTGATCGTTTCGGTTTCTCGACTAATGCCACTGGTCGACGGGATAGAAAGCGACAAGCCCAGTGCATTCTTGCAGTAAGCTTTGGGAGCGAGAGGAAGGTGTCGAAAGATGGAAAAGCTAGTTCTTGCATTGGTGACCACTGCCAGAAGACTTCGACCATACTTCCAAGCCCACACCATCGAGATTCCGACAGAACATCCAATGAAGAAAATATTGCATAAATCAGAAACCTCAAGAAGACTGGTAAAATAGGCCATAGAGCTGAGTGAGTTTGTAAGACCCAAGAAATTCCAATTTCTGGAAAAAGGGCAAAATCGTAATTTCTATTACAAAATTGTTATTTCGGTTAAAAATACGGAATTTATTCTCTAGATCTCGGATGATGAAACAGATTTCAGCTTGGAATCGTCTCGCGAAATCTAGCTAGCACGTAAAATTTCGTCGAATTCCGAGACAGTCGAAATTTACACGTTTTTCAAGGCATCGCGGTTCGGGTGCCGTAAAACGATTTTCGATGCGATGAAAATCACATATAACACGTACTCATGTGCCATAAGTGGCATGAGCAGAGAAATGATGAAAATGGACGATCGAGGTAGAGCCGAATGTCAAAACTGGGAAAATAGGGACAAAATTGGCATTATAGGAATTGATTTAAGTCACTAAATGACAAAAAAATTGCTACAGTGCCGTCTCTCCAAATGTTAAAAAGAAGCAAAAAAGGTGAAATGCAGGGGAGAGAACCAGTAGATCGAAATTTGGGTTTAGTGAGAGAAGATCAGACTTACTCTCTAGAATATCGCGATCAGGCGAGTCGGCAATCTTCGGGACCCGAAGGAAGCTGCAGCGGAGCGGGTTCTGTGATGGACACCAAAAGTTGGGTTGTGAGCTCAAGAGGTGAGAGGTTTCTCCCTAATTTGGTTTATTCCTCTTTGAGTACTTTACAAATGTTTGGGTGATTGAGGCGTTAGGGACGTTTGATCGATCTCGAGCAGTGGAACAAGTAATATGAAATTTTGAAATCAAAATGAATTATATTGGTAATGATACGGTGCGAGGGTGAAATTGTATGTTATATGTTAAATGTAGTGATTGAAATTAGGCGGGGAATGAGCGTGAAATACGGGTTACAAGGTGAGCGGATGATTTAATGATTTGTCGAATAGTAGCAGGGTTTTTACTATTCCAGAATAGTGTTCTAAAAATATTTTTGTGTGAAAACGTGTTTGATCGAGTGATTCAAGTTGAACTATTTGTGTGTGAGATCTGTCTAGCCAGGTATTAATTGATGCTCAAATGAAATTTGACATGTTGTGTGAATGAATGTTTTTAAATATATGCATGTTTATATATTTACATGTGATTGAAGCTGTATTGGAATTGGCATACATGCATTCCATATGCCTTTGGAATACCACAGGACTATAGGAGTGAGTGCATGAGATGGTCACAGAAAATGGTTCAGAGGGTTGTCTAAAAATATTAATTATCGGAGGGGTAGTCAAATTAAAAATATCCAATCGTCGGAGGCGGCCCAATTGATATTCATCGGAGGGGTGAATCACAAGCGAATAATATATCGATGCGTGGAGGCGGCTTGATATATATATACATGGGAGGGTTGTCAGCTAGCAAGCGATAGTGTAAATGCAGGGCTGGCGAGTGTGAGTCGGTGAGGACTCGGGATCTGAGTTGGTCATGTAGACATTGAAGTAGAATCATGCATTTGCTTGAATGTATGGTTATTTTGGAACATTGCCTTTGCACTTGGGTGGAGTAGCCAGCAGAGGCGATTCCACTGCGAGCGATGCTTCATACATCGAGGATATTATTTTATAGGTACAGGGAGCGTGCGAGGAATGGCTGCGATCCTAGGGATTGAGTTCAGAAGAAGTCGGGTTGTGGCTTTGGTTGATGATATATACATGTATTGAAATATCTAATTTAATATATGTATTGTATAAATTGAAAATATTGTAACTCTTGTAACTATTTGGTATATAGTTGGATTCATAGTTAGTATGTGTGTTATCTTTATTATCGTTTGTGGGCCCAAGTGGCCGTATTACTCATGTGATTGGATATATTGGATATATTGGATATGTTGCATTGTTTGGGACAGGTATATGCAGGTTTTGTATTTGGGTAGAGCTCCCCGTACAAAGGAGACTCTACCCAATTTTCGTGAGAAATGTCAAGTCACCCGACATTCACAAGTGTTTCCTCGGGTTGGCGGTGATCAACGGACCCCGGTTTGGGCGTCCGCGGCTTGGTATCGGAAGCTTGGGTATCGACCTAAGGCTTGAGGGGATTTAGGCTTAGGCGTAGTCTTTGAGGTATAGAACATCACCACTTAGGTGTGGTTCGTCGTGGCGTAAGTATGAGATTACCTAGGAAATCACGGGGAATAGAACACTACATGCATGGTGTTTGATGTGTGATTGCGTGTATAACATGAGTTGTATGTTATGTGAATGATGTTTATAACATGGTTTGTGATATGTTATGATGTTTGGGTGCTTAGGTGATTACTTATTATGTTGGAAAACAAATGCTCTTAGGAGTTCTGATTATTAATGCTTAGAAATAAATAAATTGTAATCAATTTATTTGGTTGGTAGGATAATGAGATTTTAATAAAATTTTAAGGTTGAACACTAGGTTTAGTGTTGGATCAAGAGGTTGGGGAGATTTTAGACAAAATGTCCAAAGTTAAAGGAAATAAAAGAAATAAATTTTACAAAATTTATTTGGTTTAAGGACAATGAAATAAAATTCTAAATAAATTTTAAAGTGAACTCATAAAATTATTGAGTGTAGAAATTGCAGTGTTCAAGCAACTGCATGTGTGGAGTAGCAAGGAGGTTCTTTGGAAATAGGGAAAAAAAAGGTGCGGGAGCACAGTAGGCTGCGCCCGTTGAGCGCGGCTAGACAAACGAGCATGGCGGGCGCGGGTGGGCGGGCCTTTGGGACGGCGGCGCGGGCGGAGTCTTTGGGGCGTGGGCGCGAGGCGTGCGGCGTCTGCGGGCTGTAGGGGCGGGGCGCGCGGCAGTGGGGCTGGGCGCCTTGTGAGGGGGACGTGTGGGCGGCTGAGCCTTGCGGTGCGAGCCCCGAGCAACTTTGTCTTTGGGCGTCTTTGGCTGGGCTGTGAAATTGTACGCGGTGCTCGACACAATTTTTGACCAATTTTGACTTCGATGCATTCACGAGTCAATTTTTGGGAAGATTTTTCGAAAAAAAATCAAGTAAAATTAGACAAAATTTTTGAAAAAAATAAAATTTTCAAAAAATGAAATTTTTGTTGATCAAAATGATTTGTTTAAAATGAAATGATTGTCTTGCATTGCTTATAAATGCAGGGACTTGATATATATGCACTGATTTTGTGTATGATTACTGTCTCGGGGTTGTGTTTATGCCTTGGAATCTTGTGTGTATATTGGCGCCATGTTGATTGTAGATGGCTGAGTAGAGGCGAGGGCCGCGGGGTCGTCCACGGGCGGTCGGGCCCTACAGACATTTGACCGTGTAGATATTCGATCAGCCAGGCCTTTCTTCGAGGCGGTGGGTATCGCGTGGCTCTTTATCGCCTTGGTAGCATAGCGGGTAGTCGGGGGGTCTAGTAACCTCCCGAGAGATTTAGAGAGCGCATCATCCTCCAGTTCACGGGAGGAGACCCCGATGGTGTGAGACCATTGGTTTATGCGGATTGAGAATATTGGAGGCTATGGGATCACCTCAGTCTGCCGGATCGGGTTAGGCGCATTCAAGCGACGAGGCCAGGTATGGTGGAGATGGGTGAGGGCTTCTAGAGACATAGAGGCTATGACATGGGCAGAGTTTCAAGAGCTGTTCATGGGCAAGTACTTTCCAGAGACTGCGAGGCATGCCAAGGCTCAGGAGTTCCCCAGAGGCGAAGCGGGAGCGTGGCAGTGATGGACTACGTGGCTAGATTCACGAGTTAGCCCGGATTTCTTGTGTGCAGTAGCCACGGACATGGCCAAGGTTAGGAGGTTCGAGGAAGTGGTGGTTGTCCATTCGGACCCGGAGACCAATAAGACTCCTCCTACGGGATAGATTTCATGGTTGGGACATTACGACCGTAGAGAGATGGAGGATGCTCGGAACACTCGGGATCGCAGTGTTGAGTGGTAGAAGGGCCGGTCGGTCTTCTTCTAGTTCGGGGAAAGAGACGAAGCTTAGTTCACTAGGGTCCTAGAGTCCACGGCCATGCCCGGAGCGAGGACGGATAAGTACGACCAGGCCGAGAGTTCGCCGGTCGGCGGGACGGTGGTGTCTTTACCATTGTCAGCGACACGGACATATGCGGAGGTTGCCCAGAGGCGGGGATCCCGGGGTTTTGGGACATCACGGTCTAGTCGTGGTAGGACGGGAGAGGATATAGTACGTTCCTCACGGCACGGTAAAGGCGGAGGGCCGGTCTCGGGTTTCGGGGAGCCACGCGGGCACCCCATTTCACGACGGCCCAGGGGCGGTATGGGTAGAGGGCGGAGGGCGAGGCCCACGAGGGCGGGGTTTATCCACGGGTCCCGAGGGCGTGTCTGGCCCAGTCCTGCCATGGCTGAGTCAGTAGTCCAGTAGGTTATACAAGGTACGTTTTGCTATCTCGCACATGGGCTGGGGTGTTATTTGATTATGGTGCTTCACATTCATTCATTGCTGCATCAGTTGTGATAGAGTTGGGCTTAGGGGTTGAGACCTTAGAGGAGCCTTTGTATGTGAGTTCTCCCCTAGGGATCGGGGCGAGAATAGGGATGATATGTGCGATTGCGAAGTTGGAGATCTCGGGGCTCTACTCACGGTGGACACGAGGATCATGGACATGTTGAGTTCGATGTCATCACAGGGATGGATTGGCTGATAGCTTGCAGAGTGCGTTGCTCGATTGTGGCGTAGGAGGGTTACGCTACCACGGGGGCGGTACTCGTGTGGTGTTTCATGGAGACAAGCATGATATTTTTCCCCATCGGTATGAGTCCAGTGTCGAGGGACGGTTAAGCGAGGTTGGGTAGCGAGCCTGCAGAGGCGAGGAGAGACCGGACTTAGATCTACCTCGAGTAGTATGCGAGTATGTGGATGTTTTCGGATGAGCTACTGGACTACACCTCCGCAGAGGGTAGTAGGCTCGGTATCGAGTTACACCACAGTACTTCACCCATCACCATGACTTCGGCATAGGATGGCACCGGTTGATTGCGGGAACTTCCGAGTCCGATTCTGAGGGCTATTGGACAAGGGTTCATTAGGCCAGAGCACTTCACCATGGGGCACTCAGGTTATTTGTGAAGAAAGAGGACAAGACCCTTTGACATTGCGTGATGCAAACGAGTTGAGCCCAGGATTACGATCAGAATCGGTACCCATTAGAGGATTGACGATTTGTTTGATCGGTTGAGAGGAGGCGCGAGTCCTCAGAGATAGACCTTATGCCCCGGTTACCATCGGTGAGGGTTGGGGATACGAGATATACCTAAGGCAGCGTTTAGGACGCGTTATGGGCACTTTGAGTTTACGGTGATGCCTTTGGATGGCAGTGCGCGGCGGCATTCATGGATCTCATGCATAGGATATTCCGACCTATTTAGATCGGTTTGCCGTGGTGGCCGTGGATGACATCTTGATGCACTCCCGGTCAGTGAGCATGGTATCGCGAGGATCATTTCACGATTGTTGAGATCGCCATTTGTACACGAGTTTGAAGTAGTGCGAGTTACGGCTGCGAGGTGAGATTTTTGGAACACGTGGTGTCGTCGGGAGTGTCGATTAGACCCAGAGAAGGTCGAGGCAGTGATGAGTTGGGAGAGGCCGAAGTCGGTCTTCGAGATACGTAGTTTCTTAGGATTGGTTGGGTATTACAGGAGATTCATAGAGGATTTCTCAGTAGCGGCACCTATGGTAGGTTGACTCGGAAGGAGAATTCGAGTTTGATTGGGATAGCCGTCTGATGGGGCGTTCTAGGAGTTGAAGAGGAGACTTACTTCAGCTCCCATCTTGATGGTTCCGGACAGGGGACAGGGGTACACAATGTATTGTGATGCCTCGAGGGCAGTTGGGATATGTTTGATGTAGTGTCAGGGAGGTGTGGTTTATAGTTTCGTCGGAGTTGAATAATCTGACTGAGGTACCCCACGCCACGACATGGGTTGGTGCCGTGGTCTTCGCCTTGAAGATTTGGCGCCACTACTTATCTGGCGAGGAGTTCGAGGTGTACTCAGACCACAAAAGTCGGAAGTATATTTTCCCGCGCGGCGGGACCTGATATGAGGCACGCGAGATGGATGGAAGTTCTGGGGATTATGACTTCACTTTGCATTACCATCCCGGTAAAGGCAAATGTGGTGGCGATACACACTCAATCGGAAGTCCACGGGCGTTGGCTGGTAGCTTCTCGGGAGTGGCGGATGCTGAGCGTGGGACAATTTGGGGTGATGCAATGACGGAACTCGGGGTACTGGGGAGTTTAGTGGCTACCTGTGGTCTACGTTGGCTTGAGTGATTGAGTCCCGATGGCGGGGCGAGATGGTGTCCATCGGGGACCGAGAGTACGGTCGAATACGGGTGGCGAAATTTGGGCCCGGATTCACGTAGATGGTAGTCTTCGATGGGGGCGGGTAGTGGTTCCCCGGTTAAGTGATTTGAAGAAATTCTGAGGTTTCCTTTGCTCTCGATTTTAAAGTGCATCAGTGTACGAAGATGTACTGGGATCTTCATCGCCAGTACTATTGGAGTGGGATGAAGAGGCACGTAGGGGACTTTTGTTCGACGATGTCTCACATTTCGGCGAGGTTAAAAATTTGACGGAAACCCGGCGGGCTACTTGGCCATTGGAGGTGGTTGAGGTAGAGAGGTGGGAGCACGTCCGCGATGAAGCTTTGTGACCCACTTGCCATGGAGCGCCGCGAAGCATGGCAGTGTGGGTGATAGTGGACCCGACTCACGAAGTCGGCACATTTGCTTACGTGCGGATGACCTTCTCATTGGAGAGATTCTGGGTTGTACATTGAGAGATGGTCAGAATTTTGCTGATGCCAGGTATCCATAGTGTCGGATAGGGACCGAGGTTTGCAGGCGCACTTTTGGAAGAGTTTCCAGGCTATGGACACCACGGCTAACGATGAGTACGGCTTTCCACCCTCAGACGGATGGTCACTGCGAGAGGGACTATCACAGGTGTTAGAGGACGTCTTTGCGGTATGCGTCTAGGTCATGGGGTAGGCTGGGAAGAGCGCGCCTTAGTGGAATTAAGCCTCTGATACTTGGTTACCCGGTAGAGTATCACGGATGGCGCCAGAGTATGAGGCATTGTATGGGCCATGTAGATCCACCGTTATGTTGGGCCAGAATTGGAGAGAGCTCCATCGTGTCCCCGATCGATTAGAGACACCTGCGAGGTGGGCTTGATCACGACCGGCGTCTTCTCCACCGACTCGAGCCGGCGAGAAGAGTTATGCGGTGTGAGACAAATGCCGCGCCCAGAGTTCGGGTTGGGATCATGTCTTCTTGAAGGTGATGCCTAGAGGAGTGGTTGGGTTCGCGACGTGGGAAGCTATGGCGTATTCATTGGACGCTTTTGAGATACACGAGAGGATGGCGTTGTTGTGTGCACCGGTGGCTTTACCGCCCGACGCCGGTGTCCACGAGGTGTTTCACGTCTCCATGCTTTCAGGAAGTACACTCCCAGATCCAGCTCATGTGGTGGATTGGGGACGGATAGAAGGTTGACACGGATGGGACCTTCGGGGAGAGGGGACCGGTGTGCATTTTAGATACTTGGTGATCGGGTTTGCAGCCTTGGGCCGTGGTAGTGTTGGTGCTATGGCGTCACTATGGAGTGGAGGAGTCACATGGGAGCACGAGGGACACGTCACGGGCCACCTATCCTTCTTGTTTAGGGATGAAGTCACGATGGTTTGAAATCGTTTAAGATTTAAATATTTGTTTACATGCATGGTAGAGTGCACGTTACTATGCATGTAATTGATTTTAATTGTCTTGAATTTCGGGATGAAATTCCTTTTAAGGAGAAGGGAGAATGTAGGGCAGAAATTCCAATTTCGGAAAAATGGCAAAATCGTAATTTAGATTCTGAAATTGTTATTTAGGTTAAAAATCAAAATTTATTCTCTAGATCTCGGATGATGAAACAGTTTCACCATTGGAATCGTCTGTGAAATCTGGTAGCATTAGAATTAGTGGTCAGAGGCGGTCGAATTTACGATTTTTCGAGCATCGCGGTTGGTCTTGATAAAACAATTTTCGATGAAATCACATAACACGATACTCATGTGCCATAAGTGGCATGGTAAATGATGAAATGAATGTGGGGTAGAAGCTAGAATGTCAAAGCGGGAAAGATGGACAAAATTGGCATTATAGGAATTGATTTAAGTCCTTAAAACGGAAAAATTGCTTTCTGATGTCGTCTCTCCAAATGTTAAAAAGAAGCAAAAAATGTGAAATGCAGGGGAGAGAACCAATAGATCAAAATTTGAGTTTTTAGTGAGAGAAGATCGAACTTCTCTCTAGAATATCGCGATCAAATGATCGGCGGAGTCTTCGAGACAAGAGGAAAATTTCTTTCTGTGAGAGCGAGACTACGCGTGGACACCAAAAAGTTGGAGTTTCGACAAACTCCAAGAGGTAGGGGTTTCTCCCTACTTGGGTTTTATTCCCTCTTTAAGTACTTTACGAATGTTTGAGTCGATTGAAGTCGTTAGGGGCCGTTTGATCGGTCCCAAACCTTAGAACCGAATTAATATGAAAATTTGAAATCAAAATGGTGCATTTGTGGCCCGACCACATTTGTGGGGCGTGAAATTGTATATTTGTATATGTTAAATCATGTAGTGATTGAAATTAGTAGGAATGGCTAGGTGAAATGCGAGTTCCTGAGGTGAATCGATGATTTGTGATTTGTCGGGAATAATGTAGGGTTTACTATTCACATCAAATATTTTTTTTTTTTTTTTTTTTTTTTTTTTGTGTGCGCGATGGATGATTCAGGTTGAATTGCTCGTGTTTGATCATTGGCAGTGGTAATTTTGATGTATAAATGAGAATTTACGACATGATTGTGTGAATTGAATGTTTTGTAAATATATGCATGTTTATATATTTACATGTGATTAAACTGTATTGGAATTGGCATACATGCATTCCATATGCATTGGAATACCTTAGGACTATAGGAGTGAGTGCATGAGATGAGTCTAGAGAAAATGGTTCGGAGGGTTGTCTAAAAATATTAATTATCGGAGGGTAGTCCAAATTAAAAATATCAATCGTCGGAGACGGCCCAATTGATATTCAGCCGGTGATCCTGAGCAAATAATATATCAATCGTCGGAAACAGCCCAATTGATATATATACATCGGAGGTTTGTCCACTAACAAAACAATAATTATCATACGAGGCTTAGGCGAGTGTGAGAGAGTCGGTGAGGACTCGGGATACGAGTTAGTGTAGACATTGAGTAGGATCATGCATTTTCTTGAATGTATGTTTATTTTGGAGTACATTGCTTTGCACTTAGGTGGAGTAGCCCACTTAGGGCGATTCCTGCGAGCATTAGCTCGCCTGTCGAGGGATGTTATTTTCTGGGTACGGGGGCGTGCGGGGGCCCGGCTCATCCTAGGGATTGAGTTAGAAGAAAGTCTCAGTTTGTAGCTTTGGTTGATGATATATGCATGTATTGAAATGTCCCAATTTTAATATATGTATTGTATAGAGTAATATTATACTCTTGTAACTATTTGGTATATAGTTAGTTCATAGTTAGTGTGTATTATGGTATCGTTTGTGGGCCCAGTGGCCGTATTACTCATGTGATTGGATATATTGGATATATTGGATATGTTGCTTGTTTGGAGACGGTATATGCGAGGTTTGTATTTGGGTAGAGCTCCGTACAAGGGACTACGCGATTTTATGAAATGTCGAGTCACCGTCACGAGTGTTTCGCGGGTTGTGGTGATCAAGCTGTGGACCCGAGGTTTGGGGCGTCACAGAGTTCAACATTAGGTATAAGCTAAGAACATTGATCAAAGGACAAGTTTTGGCATATTTCATCATAGAATTCACCTCGATAGAGCCTACCAAAACCACCCAGCTCACGTCCAACCTCCCCATCTAGAGGTTGTGGTGAATGTTGCCGTCTGAGACGGTGCGGGGTTGATTCGACCTCCCAGAGATAAGGATCGGCGTGGAATATGCACTCATATTCGGGTTCCAGGCCTCCAATAACGAAGCCGAATACGAAGCTGTCATTGTTGGACTTAACCTCGCTCACTCCATGGAGGCTAATCAACTAGAGGTATGTGCGATTCCCCGGTGGTGGTGGCGAATGAAGATTCCTCTTAGCGAAAGGCAAAAGATGATCCTCATCTAAAGGTGCGCGAGTTGCTCAAAAGTTCATAGGTTCGGGTCATACATTGTCCCAGGCAGGAATTCCTGACATACGCCGGCTAAGCTAGCAAGTCGCAAGAAGACTTGAATGACGAATTGTCGGTCGAGCACCTCATGGAACCTTTAGTAGGCGTCAACAGCGACGAGGTCCTCCTAGTAATGACCACGCCGAGTTGGATGGACCCGGTCTGAGATTTATTTGTTGAAACGGGACGTGCGGCGATCAGGAAGGAGGCATCTAAACTAAGAGCAAGGTCAGCTAGATTCGCTCTTTTGCGGGGGACCCTTTATAAATGATGTTTCTCTGCACCCCTCCTCAAATACATAGGAAAGGAAGATGCCAACTACGTACTTAGAGAGATGCACAAAGGCATATGTGGCAACCATATTGGAGCTGGGCCTTGGCCCAGGAAAAACCACAAGCGAAATTGGCCCACGATGCTCAGACGCCACGAATTGGTTAGAAAATGCAAAATCGTCAAGAGCATGCGAGTCTCCACCTCCCATCAAACCCGACCCAGATCATAAGCCCTGGCCTTTTCAGCGTCAGGGTTAGAGCGTACTGGGCCCTGCCCATTGGAAGAGGTCAGTGCAAATTCGATCATTATGAGGTGGACTACTTCACGAATGGGCGGAGAAGTTGACCATTACTTAACAATGCCGTCAAAAGTACGTAACTTCGTTTGAAGTTCCATAATATGTCGGTTCGGAATCCCAAAAGCATTGGTATCTAATAATGGAAAGCAGTTCGACAACCTGAAATTCAAAATCTTTTGTGCCGAGCTCGGAATCAAGAATTACTATTCGTCCCCAGCTCATCATGATTGACGGACAAACCGAAGTCTTATAAGGACTCGCGACGTGAGACTCGCGAAACACAAAGGAAAATGGGTATACTACCTCCACGAGTACTATGAACTACAGAACTACCACCATGAGTCTATGACTCGAGATTACGTTCGCCTTAGCGTGCAGCACGGCGGTAGCCACCGTCAAAGTTGGGCTCCAGTCACTAGGGTCGGAGGTTTGCCATGGCGAGCCTGTGAGGAGTCTTTCGCTTAAACTTTGATCTCTAGAGGAGAAGTGAGAGCGGGCTGCGAGCGCAGGGGACTACTGACGAGCGTGGAGTCTTATGTTTCGAAGGTCGGGCCTAATAGTTTAAGCCGGGTGACTGAGTACTCGAAACTCCTGCCCGACAAGGAAAGACCCTACTCACGGAAGCGGGTCCCGGCTGGGAGGGACCCTCCTATCATATCAGGATGTCAGGCACGGCAGCTATGAGCTCCCGAACGGAAGAGGGAAAGGAGCCTTCGCATCCTCACGGAATCTGCAGGAGCACCTTAAGTGGTTTTACCCATAAACCTCATATTGTGTCTATTAATAAAGCGCAGCAGTTCTACTTTCATTCAAATAACTTTTTTTTTGTTGTTTATTTTCGGCCTACCTACTCTCGGAAAGCATACATAAAGAACAAGGGAGCTCGGTTTATCAAAAATCCACAGGGCTCGGAGGGGCCCTGGAAGGTTACATGAAACATCGGACAAGTAAACGTGTTTTCAAAGGATGGTACTTTTATTATAGTTATTCCAGAAAATTACAATCAACAAAACCGTTCTCTACATCTCAGAAGATTACAATCAGCAAAACTGCTCTCTACATCTCAGAAGATTACAATCGGCAAACAACCATTAAAAAAAACAACCCATAAGAAAGAGAAAAGGAAAGCAGGAAAAAGAGAAAAGAGGGGAGGAGAGGCATAGCATAAGAAGTGGGACTTGAAGCCATTCAAGGCAAAAACCACAAGAGAAAGGGGAAGCAGAAAGGAAAAAAAAAAAAAGGAGGGGAGGAGAGGTGTAGCATAAGAAACGGGACTTGAAGCATTCAACATGCCTCCCCCTCCAAATGTGTTCCCTGACCTAACTCCATCAAATGGTTGGACTGGGGAGCAACACAACCCCAACAAATGGCAAGACTAGGGAACAACACAACTCCAACAAATGGCAGAACAACGAAACTGAACGACGGCCTAGGACCACCAAACAAACTTCGCGCAATGGCAATCAAACCCTGAGGCTTCATCATGTCCCAACTCCAACGCAGGCGAAGGTAGGAAGGAAAATGGAGCGGTGTATAACATACACCCTCGAAGGAAGGCGGCATTTTTTTTTTTTTATAGCGCTGAAGCCCTGACACCTGGGAAGTCACGCACTGCTCCGATCCCCCTCCATAGGACCGCATTAAACTACGTGCACTTTCCTAAGGGAAGGAAGACGAAAAGAGCCAAGAGCTCGAATATCAAAGAGCCACATAGCTCAGAGTTCGTCAAGAGCCACGTAGCTCAGTTCAACGAGAGCCAGGAGCTCGAAGAATAAAGAGCCACATAGCCCAGAGTTTGTTAAGAGCCCAGTAAGCTCAGTTCATCAAGAGCCAGGAGCTCGGATATTAAAGAGCCACATTGCTCAAAGTTCGCCAAGAGCCAACGTAGTTTAGTTCGACGAAAGCCAAGAGCTTGGAGAATGAAGATGACAGGACCCGACCCGGATACCCTCCTGTGGTTCTTCTGTGTGTCCCGCCTAGTGGTGTCCCACCGCACAACCATTGTGGAATACACACAACCAACCCCACCCAAGAAAGAAGTAAACACATGCGCATCACACACTCCTCAATTATATGGAAAATCCACGACAAACAAATCCACGACGACCTATCTTAATGTAGTCATAACCACAAACATACATGTCAATAAGGGACTCATATGGAGTTCAATACTAATATCGTGAGCATTCTAAGAGTATTTGTAACTTCTGGGGGGGGGTACAAATAAAGATAAATAAGTCCAATAAAACCGCATGTAGATGAGATAGCATCAGCAGCCTACGTTAAAAGAAATGGTGTTGAATCTTGCGCGAGGTAGGCCCTAAGAACTGCCTGGACCTAGAGAACAGATTTTAAAAAAAAAACAATAAACGTAAGATAATAAATCTCAGTGAGTGGCATAATTTTTAAGGAAAATAATATTTTTTTTTTATTTTCGAACATTTCTTCTCTCAAGACCTCACGTCCACTCTTTTGTAAGGTTCCCCGTTTAGAGCCCACAAACCCAACTTTACCCAAGTCCAAATATGAAATTTATGCTCAAAAATTTAACCGACATGATTTTTAAGAAAATTATAGCCTGAATTGTTCACAACCTAAAAATTGAGCATAAAGTATGTATAATCATCATGTCGTAAAAATAATCATGAAAGTACCATAACCTTAAATATTGAAATGGTTATACCTTAATTAGAAACCAACAATGTAATTGCACTATATTCTATATCATAAACCGTCTGCAACACGACCTACCACAATCAAGGGCAACCACAAACCTTCGCTTAAGCCCGACCATCACGTGCAGCAACTAATAAACTCCTTCGGGTAAACCACCATCACGTTGGCAACTAATAAACTCTGCAAACCGACCATCACGTCAGCAATTAATAAACCTTTCTAACCCGAATTCATCACGTGGCAACTAATAATATATAATATATAATCATTCTCTTACTCACATGTACCTTTCCAACGATACTGTATTATAATCATTTCACAAAATCTCAAAATCTCTTTCTTAAAACAATAAGTTTTCAAAGTGGTTTAAACCTCAATCCACTGCATCTAAAATATTTAAATACCACGACTGGCCCATGAACTCAAGAAACTTCCAAATATTTAAAATGTTGACAAAATTCACACTGAAATGATAACTTGTTTATATGAAAATGTATCATTCTATTTATGCATAACCAATCATTCGATCAAATGATATATTTATTAAATAATTAAACCATAATTATATACCAATATACCTCAAAACATTTAAAACATATAAAACCACTACGCACTACGTACGCCGTCCCGCTCCCAGGATCGTCTCCTAGCCGGTGAGTGTCCTGTAATATAAATAAAACACCACTTAGCTCCAATAACTGAACTAACAACATTGGGATGCCCTCGAAGGCCTAGAATGACTTCTCTTTAGAACTATGAAACCATCCAAATTGACTCCGACAGTCCAATTACACAAGCAGCCCTATAGACTGACATCAAAATTGGGGCTTTTCACTCGGGAGATAATTTCCGAAATTGAACCGTCCAATAATTCATAAAAACATCCAATTTCACTAATCCATCTTCAATTTTTCCAAACTTGACCAATTGGTACTCAATTTCCGTCCAACCTTCTCAGTAATTACCCTAAATGACCCAAAAATGGAAAACTAACCAAACGACATCCAAAATTCACAAACCATATATCAACGGAAAACCCAAGAGACCAGGAACACATAAGTACCCCACTCGTCCAAAGGTTGTCGTGGTGGTTTCCAAACTCGATCCAACAACGGCGAACTTTGCTTCGTCAGATTCTAAAACGGTGAGGAATTCGCAAAAAAGGGACCACGGGAATGAGTTCAGAGGGTCCAAAAAATGATGGGAGGGAGGGTATGGGCCGGCCCGGGAGTGGCCGAAAAATGCGTAAAAACGGTGACTCCACCTACACACCGTCGCCCCTTCGGCCTACCGATCCGGCGCTCCTACCGGGAGCCCAATCGGAAATTTCACGGCCAAGGTCGCCTCACCTTGCTCCTCCTCCCTGGCCGGCGCTGGCAGCAAGGTGGGTGGCCTGAGTCGCTCCCACGACCGGGAAACTTGAACGGCCCGAAATGGGTTAAACGACCCGGGGCCTGTTCACGATTTGGGAGTTTTTTTCTTAGGGTTTCGAGCTCCTCAAATGAGCGCCTTGGGGCTAGTGGTTCTAGCCTGCACGTAAGGCTAGGTTTATAGGCCTAGGGCTGCTTCTGTGTAAAAAACCAAGACAACTGACACCGTTAAAATGTTGTCGCTTGAACCTCCAGTATCATAACTTTTATCCGTAAGTCGGATTTTGACGTTCAACCCGTCTATGAACTCGTATCGACGATGCCTACGAAATGGTGTCTTAGTCAACCCAAAATTATTAATCTTTGAAAAAGTCAACTTTGGTCTACATACTAAGTGTTGGTCAAACCCGTCAAATTCGAGGGACAAACTATATATATAAAGATATATAAAAATATATATATAAATTTTTTTATATATTTAAATATAAATATATATAAAAATATAAATTTTTTTTTTTTTTTATATATAAATATAAATAAATATATATAAATATAAATAAATATAAATATAAATAAATATAAATGGGGGGGGGGCGCCGCCTCGCTCGTTAAACTTGTCAAACGTGTTAAAAACTTGTATTATTTGGCAATGGTCATAACCTACCCCCTTAGCAAAAATTTCGTCCACTGCGACTGTCATGGAAGAGATGAGGGTACTGGCTTCGCATTTGGTCCTCCCGCTCCCAAGTCGCCTCCTCGACTAGGTGGTTTCTCCAAAGGACTTTCACAAAGGATATTGTCTTGTTGCGAAGCCCTTCTTCCCTCACCCGTAATCCGTGACCGCTGTTCCTCATGTGGATAAGTCATCCCTCGCCAATCTCCGGTGCCTCTAACACATATGAGGGATCTGAGATGTACTTGCGTAGCATGGAGATGTGGAAAACATTATGGACTCGAGAAAGCTCCTCCGGCAAGTCTAATCTATAAGCCACTGGACCTATCCTCTCAACAATCTCAAAAGGTCCAATGTAGCGAGGACTTAGCTCCCCTCGCTTCCCAAAGCGTACCACGCCCTTCCAAGGAGAGAGTTTTAAGAATACCCGATCCTCGACCTCAAACTCAAGATCCTTCCTACGCTTGTCCGCATAGCTCTTTTGCCTATCTTGAGCTGCTTTCAACCTGGCACGTATAACATTAACCTTGTCCAGGCCGCTTGTACACCAAGACCTAGTAATTTCCTTTCGCCAGTCTCATTCCAACATAAGCGAGTGCGACATTGTTTCCCATACAATGCCTCATAAGGTGACATCTCAATGCTTGAGTGATAGCTATTGTTATAAGTGAACTCTGCCAAAGGTAGATATTCATTCCAATGTCCCTTGAATTGCAGTACGCATGACCTCAACATATCCTCCAAGGTCTGAATAGTCCTCTCGATTGGCTCCATCGCCAGGGAAAAGCGGTACTCAAATTCAACTCGACACCTAGTTCCTTCATCAACCTCTTCCAAAAACCTCAAAGTGAATCGTGGATCTCTATCGTAGACACACCGTAACCATGCAAACTCACTCATATGATTCATAAAGAGTTCCGCTAGTTTCGAGGAGAAACTTCTCACCTAGTCAGATAGAAAATGGGCGCGACTTGGTGAGTCGACAATACCACCCAAATGCCATCATGTCTCTCGAACCGTGGAGGGAGTTTGAACACAAAACTATCAGAATGTGCTCCCATTTCCACTTGGGATAGGTAAGGCCCCGCAGAAGTCCGTATAAGGCTTTTGTCTCTCCGCTTCACTTGCTGGGATGATGAAGCACTTGGATACATAATTTAACTTCTTTCATCCCCGACCACCAATAATATTCCTTCAGTGTACGGTACATCTTGGTACTACCAGGGTGCATAGCATAAGCAGAACTATGGGCTTCCTCCAATACTTGCCTTTTTAACTCTTCAAATGGGCCTAACACACAAATTTAGAACCAACACCAAGGCCCCATCGCTCTAATAGCAACCGACCGCTCTTCCTCGACCTTCTTCATGCTCATCAAATAGGGATCTTCTTAGTTAACCTCGAGAATTCGATCTACAAGTACTCCAGCCGTAGCTGGAAACCAGCAAAAGTGCCCTCAAGCATGCATCCCCAACTCCAACACCCAACTCGCAGAACTCGACCATCAATGCAGTTGTATTGTCTACATATAAGCCAAAGAGGTCAGAGTTCTCCCACTCAAAGACCACACCACATTTGGCTCCACCCTCGATGCAGTCAATAGTGCAATCATAATCCTTAAGTAGTTCCATCCAATCTCCTTGCCTTAAGTTTAACTCCTTCCTCGGGTAAACAATATTTAAGGCTCTGCATGGTCGGTAAGACTGCAAGTCGCCCCGTATGCAATGCCTCCAAGTCTTCACGCGAAAATTCACACAACAAGTTCCAAGTCATGGTAGATAATTCACCAGGTTTCTTCAACTGTATGGAAGCATACGCCACAACTCTCTTATGTTGCATCAACACGCAACCTAAACCTTGGTATGAAGTATCACTGTAAACCTCGAACCCCCGTCAGCTTCGGCAATGTCAAAACAGGGGTCGACGTCAATCCTTTCCTTCATTGTTTGAAGCTCCTCACACCTGTTTACCCACTCAAATTTAACCCCTTTCTAAATAAACAAAGGAAGTGGTCCCGTTATTTTGAGAACCCTTCTATGAACCTCGCGGTAATACCCCGCTTAATCCTAGGAAACCCGCACTTCACCGTAGTTGGCAGGTTCCCGCCTGCCATTGCTCTACCTTCTCGAGACTCACATAAATGCCATCGCAGGAAACCACATGTCCGAGAAATCCTACTCTGGCCAAGAATCCAAACTCACATTTGTTGAATCACATACAACTCCGATGTCGCTTTAAAGCCCCCGCAACACCAAACCCAAATGTGTCTCATGCTCCAACCGCTCTCGAGTACACCAAGATATCAGTCGATAAAGACAATGACAACCGATCCAAGTATGGACGAAAGACCCTAGCTCTCATCAAGTCCATGAAAGCCGCCGGCATTCAGAGCCCGAAGACATCACTAGAAACTCATAATGCCCATATCTAGTCCCCGAATGCCGCCTTAGGAATGCCCGATTCCCTAATCCTAACTCGATGGTACCCCTGACCTCAAGTCAATCTTGAGAACACTTTCAGACCCCGGGTTCGGTCAAATAAATCATCAATCCGAGGCAAAGGATATTTGTTACCTAACGGGTGACTCCTATTCAACCTGTCTCGTAGTCTATGCACAACCTCCAAGTACCATCTTTTTCTTCACAAATAACACCCCACTCCCTAAGGTGAAATAATCGGGCCTAATAAGTCCCCATCCACCAAATTTCGTAGTCGAGCCTTCAACTTCTTTCAACTCAGCCTGCCATTCTACAAGGTGGTAAAGAAATGGGAGCTCACCAGAGACTAAATCAATGGGAAAATCTATCTTCGCTCTTGAGTGTAAACCCGAAGATAGCTCGGGAACACATCCGTAAAGTCCCCACACGGTATCGCCCCTCTAATCTCGCTTCGTTGCTACGAGTGTCAACTACATGAGCTAGATACCCCTTACAACCTTTTTGAAGTAAACATCTAGCAGAAATGGCAGAAATCAAACCTGAAGGTGCTCGCCTCCGCTCTCCATAGAAGACTACTACTGGTAGTCCCTGGCTGCCTAAATATCACCTCCTCAAGGGAAACAATCCATCACATAGTTTGCAAAGAAGCCAATCCATCCCCAAGAATCACATCCAACCCTCGAGATCTATTAATATCACCGGCTTCACATCTTGGCCCTCAATAGAAAACAAGCTACCCTTAAGCATCTGATTAGGCCATAGGGATTCTCCTGTGGGTGTGGCAACCTCCAAACTACAACCCAAAGGAATTGGAGTCGTCCCGACTCGTGCAACATACTCACGTGAAATAAAAGAGTGTGTAGTCCCTAGGTCAATGAGTACACGTGCATCGTCACCAAGAATAGATAATGTACCTGTCACAACGTCGGGGGTGGCCTGTGCCTCCTGACTGGTCATAGCATAAACTCTGCCTCTAGCAGGTGGTCGTCCTCTCTGTCCTCTGCCTCTAGCCGCTGGTGTAGACTGTTGTCCCGTGCTAAAGGAACCACCCGAGGTTTGCCCTGTCTGCGTATCCGGTCCTCCATGCCCACTAGCCCACTGGAACTGGCACTGATTTCCGAGACTCTGGGCCTAGCCGGATCCTCGACAGGCAAACCCTCTTGAAATGTCCCTTGCCTACCCAATCAAAGCATGTATTATCCCACTGGCATGGTCCATCATGGATCTTGCCGCAAACGTCACAAGCCGAACGGAAACCGCCTCGGCCTGCAGACCCCTGAAAATAGCTACTGCCACTACTCACCGATCGAAATCCAGAACCCTGTGTATGTCCACCTCTCTGAAACCTGCTACCGCGGGCACCACGCCCGGGTCCCACCGGATCCTCTCGCGCCCGAAGATCAGAAACGAAACTACCCCTCTTGATGATGATCCCCTCGACTAGTGGTTCCCAAAGACAATCCATCATATGAAGATCGACGCTTAGTCCGGGCGCACGTGTCCTGCCTCTCCACCTTCTGCAGCCATTGCCTCTCATCGACCGATATGTGGGATGATCGAACCCGAGGCTCCAAGCCATCGCCTGACCCAACCCATCGAGAAACCTCCTCTTCTTGCCGACCTCATCCGCTTGAATCAAACTGGGGACGTAAATCCTATAACTCTTTCCCCGAACCCCACGCTCGCACTCAAACCCACTGGGTGCTACCCCCGAGCGAGCGTCCCATACTCTAGCCTCTCGTCTCAAACAAAGGCCTGGGCAAACTCGCTGTGAAAAGCGTACCTTGAACTCCGCGCCCAAGTGACGCTTCCTAGTCCTCTCATATGCCCACCACTTCCCTTGCACTACCCCCGAGCGCGTAAAACCAATTTATCCCGACTCTATCCCCATCCCGACACTACATACCTTCGCCCACCTTCTCTCGTGTCATCTAGCCAGGATAAAGCCACCTGATGGGATCCATGGAGCCATCAAAACCCACTCCGCTCCAAGCCCAACAGCCCGATCAAGTAACACTAAGAAACCCACTCCTCTGAAAGACGAGCCAGCGGCCGACAAGATTCTCCTATGGCAGGTGCAACCGAACTTTCCACTGAGGCCTGCCAGGTCCTACGTCTACCTCAGGTAATCATCAGAAGGAATAACCTGCTCTCAAGAATAAATGAAATGTAATCAATTCCAAGGATAAGGTTAGAAAGTACAAACACTGATGAGTTGCATAGCAAATGTACAACCACAAGGGGAATTTAGAAACCTATAGCTCGATACTAAGTCGACAAGAACCCTAATCCTGATACCCCGTGGTTCTCCAAATCCCTACTAGTGAAGTCCCACCCCGTACAATCCATAGGGAACACACAATGGAACCCCAATCTAAGAAAGAAGTAAACACACGCAAGACCACAATACCTCAATTATATAGAAAATCCACCTAATGCTCAAATCCACCTGACCGAATCTATCTTAATGTAGGTCATAACCACAAACATACATAATAAGGACTCATATGAGTTCAATACTAATATCAGAGCATTCTAAGAGCATTCTAAGAGTATTTGCGAATTTAGGGGGTACAAATAAAGATAAATAAGTCCAATAAACCAGACAGGTAGATGAGATAAAGTAATCGCAAATTGTATGCAAAGAGCTGTGTTGAATCTCGCGCCGAGGTAGGCCCTAAGTGAACTCGCCTCGACCTGTGTGGAACAGATTTAAAAAACAATAAACGTGAGATAATAAATCTCGCGAGGGTATAATTTATAAGGAAAATAATGTTTTATTATTTTCTAACATTTCTTCTCTCAGTTGATCTCACTCATTCTTAGAAGTCTCATTAGAAACATTTCACAAACCAATCTCTTACCTAAGTCCAACAATATGAAATTCATGCTCAAAAATTTAACCAATATGATTTTTAAGAAAAATTATAGCCTCGAATTGAACCATTAACCTAAAAATTGAGCACTGGGTATGTATAGTCATCATGTCGAAAATAATCATGGAAAGTACCATAACCATAAATATTGAAATGGTTATACCTTAACCTAAAACCAACAATGTACCGCGTAATTATTATTCCCATCATAAACCGTCAGTAAACCCGACCTCACGGCACCATGGCAACCAATAAACCTCGGGTTCGACCATCACGCGGCAACTAACAAACCTTCGCAAACCCGACCATCACGTGCGCCGACAAACCTTCAAACCGACCATCACGTGGTACTAATAAACCTTCGGGTAAACCCGGCCATCACGTGACAACTAATAAACCTTCAGGTAATCCCGACATCACGGTCGTGGAAATAATATATAAATCGCTTCTCTTACTCCACACAAAAATTCCTTCCAAACGATATTATATGGCACCATTTCACAAAATCTCAAAATCTCTTTCTTAAAACAATAAGTTTTCAAAGTGGTTTAAAACCTCAATCCACGTACCCAACATATTTAAATACCACATACTCATCCATGAACTCAATAAAACTTCCAAATATTTAAAATGTTGACCAAATTCACACTAAATGATAACTTGTTTATATGAAAATGTGATCATTCTATTTACGATAACCAACCATTCGATCAAATGATATATTTATTAAATAATTAACCATAATTATATACCAATATAATACCCCAAAACATTAAAACATATAAACCACTTCACATACTACGACGCCAAATCCCGCCCTCCCTCGTTGTGATCGTCTCACAAACGGCGTGAGTGCCCCGTAATATAAATAAACACCACTTATGCTCCAACAACCGAACTAACAACATCGGATGCCCCGAAGGCCTTAGAATGACTTTTTAGAACTGAGAAACTGAATCGACTCCGACAGTCCACTACACAAGCAGCCCTATGTGACCCTAGACTAAAATTGGGGCTTTTCACTCGAGCTAATTTCGAAATTGAATCGCCTAATAATTTATAAAACATCAAATTTCACTAATCCATCTTTCAATTTTGCCAAACTTGACCAATTGGTACTCACTCGGGTCCAACCTTCTCAGAATACCCTAAATGACTCCAAAATGGAAAACTAACCAAACGACGTCCAAAATTCAAACCATATATCAACGGAAACCCAAGAGACCAGAACACATAAGTAATTCTTACCTTGGTCCAAAGGTTGTCGTGGTGGCCGAAACTCGATCCAACAAATCAACTTTGCTTTTGTCGATCTTTCAAACAAATGAGGAATCCGCAAAATGGACCACGGAATGAGTCCAGAGGGTCCAAAAAATGATGGGAGGGAGGCGGCGCGGGTCGGTCCGAGGTCGTACGCGTAAAACTGGTGACCCACGGTGAGCCGCCGCCGCCTTCGCTGCCCGACCGGGCGCTCCGGCCATGCCTCACGTGGAAATTTCACTGGCCAGATCGCCTCACTGGTTCCTCCTCCCTGGCTGGCGAGTGTGCAAGGTGGGTGGCCGGAGTCACCTCCCACGGCTGAAACTTGAACGGCCTGAAAATGGGTCAAAACGACCCAGTTCGGTGTTCACGATTTTGGGGAGTTTTTCTAGGGTTTTGGAGCTCAAAATGAGTGTCTTGGGGCTAAGGCTCTACGGCACGGCGCTAGGCTTATAGGGCCTAGTGTCGCTTTCAAAAACCAAAGCATGCCTTTGGACACTACAGCCACCAGCCGCTTAAACTCTCCGTAACTTTTATCCGTAGTCTGATTTTGACGTTCAACCCGCTTCATGAACTCAGACGACGAGGCCTACGAAATGGTGTCTTAGTCAACCCAAATTATTCATCCTTGAAAAGTCAACTTTGGTCCACATACTAAGTGTTATCAAACCTCGGGTCAACTGTCAAACTTAGTCAAACTTTATCAAACGTGGTTAAAAACTTGTATTATTTGTACGGTCATTACAACGAAGAGCCACATAGCCCGCAGTTTGTTAAGAGACCTCAGAATGCTTTCTCGTCAAGAGCTAGGAGTTCTGGAGAATAAAGAGCCACGTAGCTTAGAGTTCGTCAAGAGCCACGTTGCTCAGTTCAATGAGAGCCAGGAGTTCGAATATTAAAGAGCCACGTAGCTTAGAGTTTGTTTAGAGCCTAGTAGCTCAGTTCGTCAAGAGCCAAGAGCTCGAACACAAAGAGCCACGAGCCCAGTCTCGTCACCGCCCACGCAGCCTGGCCCGACGAGCCAGGAGCCGGATAATAGGAGAGCCATGTAGCTCAGAGTCCGAAAGAGCCACGAGCCTGCACCAAAAAGAGTCGTAGCCTGGGCCTTTAATAAGAGCCCAAGATTCGCCTTTTAAGAGCCCCAAAGAGCTCACCTCATCAAGATCCATGTAGCCTGGGCCCAAAACAATGGAGCTCCAGCTTTGAAGAGCCTAGCAGCCGCCAGGTCGCATATTCCGACCTCAATGAGAACCTAGGAGCTCATATGTTAAAGAGCCACGTAGCTCAGAGTCCAAAGGAGTCTTATATCCTAGTTCAAGAAAGCCTTGAAGCTCAGTTTCTAAGAGCCCAGCAACTCGGCCATTAAAGGGCTGCATAGCCCCATTTGCAGCGAAAATCATAGAGTTCAGTTTGTTACATAGCTCGGGTCTTGAAAAGCCATAAAGGGAAAGAGAAAGGCAAAAGATTCAGAAAGAGTGAATACACGTATCGACGTTTCAATAAAGGTCAAAATTGTCATTACAAAAGCCTAAGACCGCCAAAACAAAAAAGGACAGCGAGAAAAAGCCTAAGTATCGGAGGCTGGAGCTTGGGCATCCTCACCCACGGGGTCGCTAGAAAGAAGAGCAGAGCTAGGGACAGTTGAACACACCCCAAGGCCATCCTCCTCGTCGGAGTTAGATTCTCCCACCTCGTCCCAGGAACTGGAAAATTGAAGCTCAAACCTAGGAAGACTTTAGAAGCCTTGCGCCGAAAAGCGAGCCACCCGGAATCACCCCCTCCTTCTGACTAACCAAGGCCTGCTACCTCTGGAGTTCATCACGAAGCCCGTGGCATTCGCTCAGCGCCTTCCACGGTGTTTCGGGCCTCATCGACTCTTCGCGGACTCGCTCAATGCCGTGTTTCAGACGCAACTCGCCCCTAAATTTCCACTGTAGCCTCTTCGTCCGCCCGCCGACCGACCACCGAGCCACTTCGGTCGCCTTTAGTTCCCTCCTCTGGCGACCGGGCAGCCATCCTTGACCACATCCGCAGGTCGTAGAGCAAGGTACCCCGACTCCATCCCAAGCCTTATTTTCCTCGTTTTCAAATTTCGCGATTTTTCTCCTACACTACATACGAGGTATGCTTCAAGTCGGACGATGCTTCGCCGCATCTCGCTGTGTGTCGACCTAAGTTCGCAGTCGCAAATTTTCCCGAGGTCAGGGAGGCAACCTCGTCTTTATACGCTTCTACCGCCCTAGCAGGCCCCTCAGAAAAAGAAGCCCTCTTCGCCAGACTCTTCACGTAGGTAGCCACCGCGTAAACAAGACAAAGGTAAGGGCCACCTAAATCAAAGGATAGACGAACAAATAGCAGATTCTGACATGCTGGGCTGTCGCTCCCTGAAGCGATAAGGCCAGAGCCTCCTCAACAGACATGGCATCCGCCTCTTGAGGTCAGAGTCCCGTAGAATGGACGATACAGCCCCTGTGGCAAGCTCCGAATTAGCTAGCGGCGAGTCCACATCCCCCTCAATTCTGAAGCAATCCCTTCCCTCGTCCTCCGGCGTCGTAGGAGGGAGTTTGGAGTTTTGCGCTGGGGGACTCCGAACAGAAATGGGCAGAACTTCCAGAGGAGGCTCGGCTCTCCTCCCCGAAGGATTTTTCTGACCCGCCGCCTTGAACACCTCGGCCATGGGAGGAGGCGCCTGACCTCTCGCCGAGACTCGGGTCGACGACCTCCACCCCTCGCCGGACAAGCAGAGGATATGCCTCTAGCCTCAGGATCTTACCCCGACCGCAAGGCCGCTTCCTGGGAGCTCGAGCTTTGCGCTTTAACGCTCTTCTTTCTTGCCAACGACTAACTCGGCTTACTCTTCCCGAGCGGGTTTCACTAAGCAGGCCCCTCACAAGAAGGTCATAACAGAGGCGCAGAGGGCCTCGGCTGTGGGGTCGAGAGGGAATTCACACCCGTAAGGCCGGTGGAATGCCTGATCTAATCGGCTCAGAGTACACCCACGGGAGACACTTAGCCAACTGCCACTTCACCTCCTTATCCTTGGAACTGAGGTCGGGAAGGATACCTAAAGGCAACATAACCAAAGCAAATTTAAGAACACCTCATAACCTGTAAAAGCTAACCCCGACTAGTACGGATGGAAACTCACGTAAATTCTCTAGGGCAGTCCATATTGTCGGAATGCCAAGCGTATCCTCCCCGGCCAATGTGGTTGTACTCCTGGGCCATAATTTCGACAAAGAAATAACGCTCCTTCCAATGTTCGCGGGAGTGATGGAAAATCGAATGATCGATCGACTGACCGTCGGAAATATACAAAGCCAGGTGCCTCTTTCATACTAAAAGTCCGGAAGAAGAAATAGCTATGCTAGGAACACCTGCAGGCCCTTGTCCCTAAAAATCCACTGTAAGGTCACTAAACACCCCATAAATTAGGAGAAAGTCAGACGGGCAAATGTCAAGGTCGTAAGACGCTTCCAGGGGAGCAGAGACCATTCTCGAAGGCCACTTCAAAGAAGCAGACCATCTTGGGAACCTAGACTATATAGGAGGTGAGAAGATCAGGCAACTGCACTGCAACGCCTGTGAGGGGGCCCATAGCGACAACGGGCGTTTTTTTGTAAATGGGCTCAACCTGACCAGACTCCACGGAACCAAGATACTTTACTCGTAGCTCCCCCAAATATTCGAAACTGCTAGGTTACCTAATCTCACTAATTTTTCCCTTACCTTTGCCAGGCGAGGACTGATGACCCGCTAGAGGGTCTCTATCAACCACGGCAGCAAGACTACTAAATCCCCTACCGGTCTATCATGACTCGGACTCCTCAGCGGACCTTCCCCCTATACGCAGACAAGAAGAACGATTGGGCCCAGAGGAAGCACTCATGATTAGGCGAGTACGAGAGGAGACAAATGGGGACCAACAGGGACCCACGAAATCCAGAACAAGAAAAGGTAAACAGGGGTAGAAGAAGAAAGACGTACCAAACTAGGGAAGAAAACAAAGAGGCTACTCTGCGAGATAGAACGTATCGAAAATCACCAAGAGTACAGCAATGATCAGAGAAGATTCGAGAAAGAAAAATTCGAGGACCATAGAGAAAAAGGTTTGAAGAACAAGGGAATACGGTTCGAATGGTCATGGGGTGTCACACCCCGTTTTTCGACGCGACCAAAGCCACCGACCCCTTACCGATTTTTTTTTTTTTTTAAGCCAAATGATACATGTGGGTATGGCCCATTATGTCGTAATCACACGACTTCCATACATTTCCCGAGTCCCATTTACAAATACAAACTTTACACTTTTACAATTACAAATCGGGAAAGCACTTTAACTCATATGTAGTGAACCCATAAGTGTGTGTCAGCTCCACCAGATAAAGTGATGTTTTGTCGACGTCTTTCCTAGACTCCACACGGATTAAAAACCCGTATGTTTTTACGCTTAGTGGGAAACATTTCTATGCATATACACATTTAACGATAAAACACAATGTATAATATAAATTTCATGCATTTATATTATGAGCTTATACGAGTACTTTCTTATAACAGCTTTACTTTTATTTGGATCTCCTGTGAGGAGTTACGCATCTTATTCTAAGTAAAACTTATGCTTTATCACAAACTTATGTTCATTCGAGACTCCCGTAGGAGTTGGCGTGAACTTATACTCATTCGTAACTTATACTTACCGTGCTTATGTTTATTCAGACTCGTAGAGTTACAGATCTTATTCTATGCGTAACTTATGCTTATCACAAACTTATGTTCATTCAAGACTCCTTAGGAGTTACGGTAATCCTATACTTATTCCTGTAACTTATACTTAACAGGCTTATGTTTATTCAGGACTCCTGTAGGAGTTACATCTTATTCTTATGCAGAACTTATGCTTATCACAAACTTATGTTCATTCAAGACTCCCGTAGGAGTTATAGAACTTATACTTATCTTACGGAACTGGCACTGTCCTGATGTAATTTGACATGTATTTTATCTTATACATGTCTTACAGAGCATATACTTATCTTACGGAACTTATACGGGTCTTACGGAACTTTTACTTGTACTATAGAGTTTATTCTGGTATTTCGGATCTTATCCTGATATTACGGAGCATATACATGTATTTCGGATTTTATACATGTATTACCAAGTATATACTTGTCTTACGGATCTTATTCTTGTGCGAAGGTACCCGTAGGTACGATGAGTCGGAACAGATCAGGATCATATCACATACAAGGTCAGATCATACTTCTACAGGATACCTTATTACTAGTCTTTCTCGTAGGCATGCATCACGCATTCATTATACCTGGCAACCGTAGTTACGCCGATTGACTTATACTTATTTTACATAACTTGTACTTATTTTATCGATACTCGGTTACTGCGGGTACTACAGAAGTTTGTACTTATTCAAATACACAGAGTACCGTAGGCCTACGTATCTTAATCAAAGACGTGAGTACCCGGGGCTACTACGTAACTTAATCGTATCTGGGAGTACCGAGGTACTACGTAACTTAAGGCAGATGTGGACTTAATTAGAGACGGAACTTTATTCGCATACGAGCACCAGAGGGTACTGGCGTAACTAAATCAAAGACATGACTTAACTTAAATAGAACTTATCTAAATACAAGAGTACCCTTAGGTACTACAGACTTATTCGGGATACAGATGTTAACTTATTTAGATACGTATACCCGTGAGGTACTACAGAACTTAGTCAAATACAGAGTACCGTGAGGTACTACTGAACTTACCGGGATCGTGAGCCCGTAGGTACTCACAGACTTAACTAAAATGTGAGTTAATCGAGACAGGAGTACCCATAGGTACTACAAACCAAATCGTAGACAAACAAGAACTTTAATTAAATACGGAGTACCCGTAGGCATACAGAACATTTTCGATACGAGTACCCGTAGGTACTACAAGAGCTTAATCAGAGACCTGAGCACCCGTAGGTACTACGTAATCCTAATTAACACAGAGTACCTGTAGGCACTACGTAACTTTTCAAAGACGTGTGAGTACCTGTAGGTACTACATAACTTAATTAAATACAGGAGTACCCGTAGGCACTACATAACTTTTTCAGAGACAGGAGTACCCGTAGGTACTACAGAACTTAATTAAATACAGGAGTACCCGTAGGCACTACATAACTTTTTTCGTGAGACAGAGCACCGTGAGGTACTACAGACTTTTTCGTATACGGAGTACCGTAGGTACTACGTGACGTATCGACACGCTCGCATCTTTACTCTTATTCTTTATTCAAGACTTATCATATGTCCGTCCGACTACCTAGACCAATTATAAGAAATGAGTAGGACGCACAATAAGTACCAAGGTGACATAAGATCGGGGTGCCATAGCACCGCCAGAGTACCGGGCATCAACATGCCGTAGCACTAATCGTGACGTATGCCATAGCACTAATCAGGAGTACCGAGGTGACAATCGAGTGCTGAAAGATTAATCGACGCCCACTCATTCATTCTTGGTCCTAGGTAGTCATATGATCATATATCTTCTATAAATTATGTGCTTCATCTAGAATCATTTGGTGATCATGACATATTGTTTTTCATGTTCATGTTCATGTTTCGCCGCTTTTCGTGCTCATATAATATTCGTGTTTCATGCCTATTCCATATGGCATTTCTGGATATTTGTACGACATGAATGTTCATCACACATTATTCATGCATTCTAGTCCCTCTATGAATATTTTTCTTAGGAATTGAATCAATCCAATCGGATTATCCAAACTCAAGTTATGAAAAAATGCCAACTAGCCTGGGGCTTTTTACCGATTCACCGAGAGGATAGTTTGAATTTTATTAATTTTTCCAGTGACTTGTTTCATATTTGACACCGGTTCTTTTGTGCTCCTTTAAAGCTAAGGTGCTATGGTTCATTTCCAATTGAATCACCCAAATCGAGTGGTCCGAACTCGTAACTTTTACGCTCAATCAATCGAATCATGATCAACCGACATGCGTAAGATGGGCTTGTACATACCCCACTTTGAGTGAATTTTTGGCTATCTAGAGTCAGAATTTGGAGATACGTATTAAATATGGTTTATTCTCCTTGAAGTCCATTTTAAGTGGCCACTCTGAATCACTCAAATCGATAAGAAATGAGGAAGTTATGGCCAAAATAATAAACTCTGACGAATCAGAAAACCGTAACAGTTGTGCCTGAAGATAAGCCTGCTTGTACTCGCACACTGGCCAAACATCTATCCGAAATTGTAATCGGTACAAGTTCAACTTGTACCGGTACAAGTCCTAAAAAGCTCCAGAATGTGTGTTTTCCCATTTTTCATGCACTTCATCCATGGATCACCCTACACTTCCACACACATCCAAATCATTCCAAATTCAATTCGAATCTTTCTACTCAATTCCTTCACTTCTTGTCTTCAAACCTTTCCATTAATCTCTCCCAATATCATTCTAATATGTGGGTTACCACCCACATACAAACCACTACTAAGATTTGTTAGGGCTTATTCGAACCCTAACTCAATTTCCTTTCATTTAAACTTTCACAACCAACAACAAATAGGCTGATTCCCCCAATTATCTTGTTCCTCGTGGGTTATACCAACCTTAATTTCAAGAAATCTAAGGTTAAGTGATGCAATTCTATCCAAAACCCTAGATTTAGAACAAGATATTAACCATATCAAGCCTTAAATTCCAGCGTGATCCATACAAAATCTATACTCAAGTAGTTTTCCATACCTTGGCTTGCTTGGGCCTTCTCTCTTCTTCTTCTCTTCCTTTCTTCTTCTCTACCCTTCCTCTTCTTCTCTCCTTCTCCCATCCGGTTCCTAAATGAGACCACTTGGTCTTTTTAAAATCCGTATTTTGCTAAGGGTCATGCACATCAAAACCCATTTTTAAGCTAGTTTCATTGAATTGCTTTTAGTCCTTGGATTCTTCCCTTTTGAACTTCAACTTTCTTTATTGGACTTTCGGGTCTCTTAACTTTGTCAATTTATGACTTTAAGTCCCTCTTGAAAATTTACAATTTTGGTCCTCGCTTTGTAACTTTCCGGTCTCCGTTTCCATGTTTCGTATTTAACTCACGAAACAAATAAATTATGCTTACAAAATACCCTAAACATGCTCGAAAACGATCAGTGGTATATTTCGTAATGCTACATGCAGAAGCCCAAATGACCGGAAACCTCAAATTAAAATGAGCAATTTAAAATCGGTGAAAGCCATCATTATCGCAATGCGATTGACAGCAACAAGCCCAAACCAACAAACCCTGTTCGGCCAAATGGGACTCGTTGCTCGATCTAAGAAACGATTCACTCTCGCCCAAACTCGCCGTGCTGGCGCTGTGGGGGCACCGACAGCCTTAAAAATCGCCAGCCCGTGACGCAGCTCCGTGAAACGAACCGTCAATGAAGCCGGAAGCTGGTCAGCGCCCTTCAAAAGCGGATAAGAGTCGCACGTAGGGGGCCCGGCCTATGATGAAGTCTTGATTGCTCCTAAGGTGCGAGCCTAGGGCTGAAACTAAGCCCGGTGGGCCGAACAGGTGACGGGGATGATCCGCTGTCAACCAGTTGTGGCGTAAGAAAGGAAAACACTCCATCTCCATGATCCGATACCTACTCATTAAGGGAAAAAAGGATCTCTACCGATCACGGCTCCAATAACCCTCCAATATTCGCTAGCGATAAGGAAGAGGAGATTCCCTACCCAATTGGGAAGATGTCGTATCGCCATCTAACAAGGAAAGTCATCATGATCACCCACGATAAATACCAAACCATTCCACCGAAGAAAGGCACGCAATCCCAACGCCATCAATAGTTCAATTCTTTCATTTTCATAAGAAAGAATCACTGGGTGATCGAGAGGCGACCGACACACTGCTTCCACCACACCCTTCAATGCAGTCGTAGGGTTGTACATCCAATCCAACAAACCACCAAATGACTCCAAGAGGTCTGCCCGCATCATGAAAAAGCACAATCGATAGAAAAAGCCCAGTATCCAAGAGGCTTCATGAGTAGGTATTGGATCATGACGAGCGCTTTCCTTTCACGCACAACTGCACAAATCCGATTATCCCCGCCAACCGCCTTACCGGGCTTAGTTTCAGCCTCAGGGCTCGCACTCAGGAGTAATCAGACGCCATCATGGGCGAGCCCCCACGTGAGGCTCGTACTGCTACCACTGAGGACGCCAACTCGTAGTTTTAACATGGTTCGTTTCCCCGCATGCCTCGGGCCTGGCGTGCATCGATTTCTTAGTAATTATCAAATAGTTTTTTTTTTTTTTTTAATTACCAATCTTATACATGTTTGAAAAAAAAGTCCAAATTAATGTGTTTATGTCATGTCATCAAAACGGTAGTTGGTGACAACCAGTTTAATCTTTTTTAAATAGTTAAATAGTAGTTGATGACTATGATTTTAGACTTAAAACTGTAGTAGGTACCTAGAATTGTCTTTTTTAACTTTAAGATATAAAAAAAAATTATTACCAATCTAATGCATGTAAAAAAAAATGTTCAAACTAATGCGTTCATGCCATATCATCAAAATCATAGTTTGTGACAATGGTTTTAAAAAATAAAAATTTAAATAGTTAAAACTGTAGTTGATGACTACGATTTTAGACTTAAAGTTAAAACCGTAGTCACCAATTACGATTTTAAGTTTAAAGTTAAAATCGTAGTCACCAAATACAGTTTTAAGCTTAAAGTTAAAATCGTAGTCCCCAACAACGGTTCTAAGCTTAAGCTTAAAACCATAGTTGATGATTACAGTTTTAATATTAAGGTTAAAGTCATTGTTATTGACCATGGTTTTAATATTATTATTTTTAAATACTTTACTATAATTTTTTTTGTTAAATAATAACATTATTATGTAAACAATATAAAATGATGAAATGTTAAAATAATAATATGTAAAATTCTTTACTTAAATTCATATATTGATAAAAAAAAATTGACTAAATAATTTAAACTATAATATGAGTAATATGTAATATGGAAGTGCATAACAAAAAATTTATCATATTTTTGTTTAAATACATCATAGATTGTTAATAACAAAAAGTAAATTTCTTAATGCAAATAAAAATAAACACAAAAAATGGAAAGTAAGCATTTTCTTAGATTTAAAGTTAAAACTGTAGTTGATAACTACGGTTTTAATTTTAAAGCCTCTAAAACTTAGCTACTTATCATTTATTTTAATTATTTAAAAATTAAAAATCGTATTCATCAACGACACTGATAAGATGGATCATGATACACTAATCTGGATTTTTTTAAACATGTATTATATATATATATATATATATATATTTAAAAGACGATTATATAGCTCAAAACAAAAGACCATTTTCTTAAATGCCACGTGTCCAACCTGTAATTGAGATTCAGATCTTGGCCAATTATATATCAATATTCATCACGTGACTTTTTGGAAAATCTTGGTTCTTGGGTGCCTGCTGCCACATCGCTATACCACGCCGACATCCTACGTCAGCAGATTTCACACACGTGCCTTTTTTTTTTTTTTAAACTTTCTTTTAATTGTGGAAAAGGAATATTGGTAATGTGTGACATGCCATGTGGCAACAAGGTGAATACAGAGGGCAAATTTTGCACCATGCTACGTCAGTTCCACGTGGCAGATGACGTAAATGCAGTCTAAATTTCCTTCTTTTTTTTAAATAATTGCTGAAATGATTCAAAGTTTATAAACACTTCAATTTATGAAAATTATTTTAAATTTTGATAAATTAGCAAATACGTGACATAGAGCCACTTGGCATTTGTGCGTTAATTTTTAAAATCAAAATGAGTCTTATTATTTTATTTCAAAGTAAATATTGACTTATTTTTTATTTTTAATTTAATTTATTTAGACTTTTAAATTAAATTGAAGTCTAAAATTTAAAACTAAATTCAAATTTGAAATATTTTTAAAACTAAAGTTTAGCTTTTATTTTATTTTTAATTAAATTAAAATCAAATTTGGAACTATTAAAAAATAATCAATATTTATTCATAAACACGCTGACATCTCACATCACTTCAAATAATAATCAAAATATCGATAAACGTATTTTGATTTGATGGAAATATCAAAAATAAATATAAAAATATCAAACGGATATTTTTAAATACCCATAAAATATAAATGATCTTAAAATCGTAATTCATAAAAATATTTTTAAACACTTTAAATTTGATATAATTAATAAAAAAATACATATATAAAATATATGTTATAAATGTAATTAAGGTAGATATGATTATGATCAATATTTCTAAAAAATATCTCAAATTCTTTCAATATATTTACATTTATTTATTTTAAAATTTAAAAACTTTTTTTTAAAGCGTTTTATTTTATTTGAAATAAAATTTTAATTATTTTTAATATTTCATTTCAATATTTTTACCATGTGATAACTTTTTCAATATTTCTTTTAATTTATTTAAATAATTAAAATTATTAATATGTGACTTATAACCATGTTTTGGTGTGTGAAAGTGTTTGTAACTCAATACACAATTTAACTCCAATGGTTAACTTTATTGGAGCTTAGGTACGACCTTAATATACTTGATATAGTATCTTAATAAATTGATAGGTACTATCTTAACAATCATAAATACAACCATAATTAATAATGTCAATAGCTCTTTTCCCCTTTACATATATGACCATTAAATAATTCATATTTCATTTTTAAATAATAATATAAACTATAAAGTACATGGGGGAAATTTTAGGGTTCATAGTTTGATGTGTACATGAGATCCTCCCTTATGAAAAAAGCATTAAAAATTTTGTGACATCTATGCATGTTTTGAAGTTTGAGTAGGGTTGTGCACAATTCACTTGTTCGGTTTTTAATATAAAATTGTAACCGAACCGATTATGATTGGTTTTAATAAAGTAAAACCGAATTAGAAATATACATCTGATAAAATCGATTCGGTTTTAATAAATTAAAACATTAAAACCGAATTAGAAATATATAGCCGATAAAATCGGTTCGGTCTAATAACCGACAAATAATTTAATCTTGTTATCTGCCCGATTTAAAAATCGAATAAAAAAGAAAATTTGTAATCAGTTATATTAATATTAAAAACAGTAAAATAAAACTAATATATTTAATATTATCCAAAAATATGTTAATAAAACATTAAAAAAATTAAAATATCGAAGAATAATCATTAATAAATTATAGATTTATCAAAATAACTATTTTAAGAAATCCTAATAAAAACTAAAATTAGATAAAATTATCTATGAAGTTATATTTTTGAATAATTATTCATAAAACATTTTACTTAAAAAAGAAAACCTAATAGAACTATTTCTTCAAGAACTAATTTTATTCTTCAAAAAACTAATTTGTAGAAAATAAAAAACAAAAATATAAATAAAAAAAGATATCAAAAAAAATCGTTTGAAGATTTATCCAAATATTAATAATGAACAAAGGAATATGGATAAAGAATATTTATCCAAATCCTAATATGTCATTATCACGAACACAAGGAATATGGATAAATACTACTTAAGATGACGAAGATGAGTAGAAGCTCAAATCTATAAAATACCATATAAGTTTAAAAAAGTATAACTAATTAAAATTTTGAAAGTTTCAAAATCCAAACCTAGAAAATAAAATAAAAGATAACATTTATTTCTTTTAGGTTGTTTTTATTTTTTTTGAAATTGAAACCCATAACCAACCGTATTTGTTCGGTTTTAAATTTTTAAAACTAAATTTTAAAATATAATTATACATATTTTAAATTATAGATACTATCTTAACAGTCTTAAGTACTATGACACCCCAAATCCTGTGTCCTCGCTGATCACATTAACTCTGTATCACATGCTGTCTCATATCACGAGATCATGAGTAAAATACCATTGGCCCATACATCCATACTCCTCACTAAAAATATATCTAACCAATTATATTACCATAGTTCAAGAGTTGGATACATCACTTAATACAAACATATATTAAAATTTCAAATTCTAATACATGTTATACAAAAGTATCTACCAAAGCCACATGTCTGCTTTCTTCCTCTTAAAAGCTGCCCTAAGAAGGCCGTCCTCCAAACACTCCCCGACCGAAATAATGTCTCCGACAGGCGAGCAATGCCCGCAGTGGAATTATCCCATGAGTTACTCCCCATCTAAGTCGCATACGACAGCAATCAAACACACTCAAGAAAATACATGATCCTACTTGAATATCTACATGATATGGATGAGAATGCGACTCACCCTTTCCCACTTCTCGAGCCCTCACTGACTCTGTGACGCCTCAAAACCCGGGGGTCCGTTGACAACCCGTCAACCCGAGGAATGTGACGCTCTGCAACCCGATCACCACTAAAATCGGCGTAGTCTCCTTTGTACCGAGCTTCACCTGCTGTACAAACCTGTCCCAACAATTAACAACGACCACACAGGTCCACATGCAAAGAAAATAACGGCCACTCTCTGGGCCCCGCATCAATACTCATTAGAACATACCCCAACTATATACAATAGTCAAGAGTTAATAAATTTCTTTCTTACCAAACATATATCAAAATTTAGGGGAGTTTTAATACATGTTATACAAAAACAAAATACCCAAAGCCATAACCCGCTTTCTTCTAAACGGTCTTTTAGTGAGCGTCGGCCCTCAGGCACACTCCCGTACCGAAATGGTGATCCTCGACAGAGGAGCAGTGCCCCGCAGGTATAATTTCCTACGTTACTCCCTACCTAAGTGCACATAATGGCAAACAATCACATCTTCCTCTAAGCAATTTCATAAAACCCATGTCTCGAGTCCTCACCGAATTTCTCATATGCTTAAGCCGACCGCAGTAAATAATCGCTTCAAAACAAAACTTTTTGTTCTCGAAAAACTCACTATCGAATTTCTATAAATACATTTGACTATTCTCCAAGGCTTTCTAATTGGGTTTGATATTTCTTCCAAAATGTTTCATGGTCCTCATCCCGAAGTGATTTGTTGACAACTCTCCAAGGCAATTCTTCATAAAATCTTCCTTGAAATTCCTTTCACAAACATTTTCGTTTTTGTTTCATTTCATGTCATGCACTCACACCTAATATTCTAGGTTGCCCTAATGGATATGGAATGCATTATGTCAATTCCAAAATAGTCATGCTAACATATAAAACATGTTTATATATTAACATAATTAAATCACATAAATCATGTTATGCAAATTCACCATCAATAACACCAAAATTAGCTCACTTGAGCTAATTAAAAAACACAAGCAATCCATTTTGAATCACTTAGTAACACATAAAAATTCACACCAAAATCACGTCACTATTCACGTAAATAGTGAAACCCTCGATTGGCACTGTTCATGGCCACAACAATGGGGATTTTCTCCATTCGGTTCAAAGCTTTTGAGGCCGAGAACACAGCTAATCCAAGCCTCAGAACCTCCACAACCATTTACATGGCTCTTAGCCAAAGAATAAAACAAGTAGGAAAAGATCCCTACCTCTTGGAGTTGTCAAAACTCCACCAAATCAGTGCCCACGCGTAGCCCTAGTCGTGTAGAGCAACTTTACTTTTTGTTCCGTCGAGAACCGATGATCCAAATGGCCGGAAATCTAGAGAGAAGGCACACCTTCTCTCTCTAAAACTCAAAGCTCACGCCACTGCATCAATCCGTTCCAACCACGCCCAGCCATCTCAACCAAGGCATGAACACTATTCATCTTTCGTCTTATTATCATTAACATTTCATTTAATTCCCATCATGTCCCTTCCTTTCACTATTTGACACTTGGCACCATCTCAGCTATCCATCTCATCCTCTCTCTACTCATGCAATATGTGTCACATGGGTACATGTAGTGGGTGACTTTTGTCACATCACACGCTCTTCAAACCCGCTTTACGCACCGATACATGGTGTCAAAAACATGAAATTTCACCGTCTTGTGAATTCACAAAATTCAACGTGATAGTTAGATTTCGTAAAGACTCCATTCCAACTATGAAGTCTGCTTTCGCCGGTCCGAGATCTAGAAAAATTTCGGATTTTGACCGAAATTAAGATTTTGCCATTTTTCAGAAAATTGGAATTTTCTCGGGTCTTACAGACTCTCTCACGCATGCTGATAGGCCACATGCATGTGTGAATTAAATTCGCCTACTGTGCGCAAGTGCACGCGTCGTATACAAGTAATAAAGTAGTGAGTGAGTTATCATTCCCACAGGAATGGTTTATTAAGTACCGAATTTAATTTAGTCTTACTTATTCGACAACTTAAAATTGTTTATGATTTCTAATTAAACTAACAAGTAAAAGATTTATAAAAAGAAAATACTAGGGTTTCGATTTAACATAGCTACATCCGAAGGATGTTTTCACAAAATCATTTAATGGTTTTCAAAGCCTTTATTGATGACAGGTTAATCTAATGTAAATGTCGATCTCTCTCGAGCATCGACACCCTATCCCAAGAGCAGGTCATATTGCATCTCCGCTCTCAAACTCCTGTGAACTCTAGGATGCATTAGTATCGACCAATGCCACGTATAAACCACAATATTCTACTCTATGATTGATTATACGAAATCTTATTCATGTCCCTAGGGTTTATCATCTCTCGATCTCAAAACCATAGCCTAAGCATGCCTATGTTGATTAAGTACAAGCATGGAATTAGAATGGAGATAAGACATTCAATAATAGCAAAGAACCTAATTAAATAATTAAAACTAAAATTAATCCATGGTCAGAAAGGTTACATAAAAACCTTAGAAACCAATGTAAAACATTCTAGTGCTGAAACAAAGAAAAGGGAAGAAAAATAGGCAGAACGACTGGGCCACAATCTCCTTGATCTCTCGCAGCAACTTGCAAGCCGTCTTCAAACCCTAGGCTCTCCTCCCCAAGATCCCTAAGGTGTCTCCACGCCTATCTCTACTTCTCCCCTCCAAAAGCTCCCTTTTTATGTCTCCTAAGGTCCAATTTATAGCCCCCCATCAAATCCCCCGATTCGGGGCCTCTGGAATGCACTACCAGACTCATATTCGTCGCCCACGCAGGTGCGTGGAAATCCCATGCAGGTGTGTGGGAAAGCACCAGAAAATCGCTCCTCGGGCACGCAGGGGCGTAGGATCTACGCAGGGGCGTGGCAGATTGTGGTGCTTTATCTCTTCATGTCTTTGAACAACCATAACTCTCTCACCCGAACTCCGAATTGCACATTCTTCTCTTCTACCTACGGAAGATATCAAGTCAAATCCATAAGATACTCAAGAACAGTTCCATCAGATGTCATTTTATAATTCTAAAATGCAATAATAGAACTGGTTGGTTGTTGTGCCTGCGCCGCTTCCTTGTTTTTGTTCCGACTCCCGATGCGCATCTCCTTCATCCGGATCTCGACCGAGTGATCTTGGTCTCATAAGCTTCAGGAAGCTCCAATAGTTCGGTAGTTTAGAGCCATTTGATTTCCCCATTAATACAGAAAACTAAAAAGGTCAAATCGCTGTGCTTTGTTGCCGATTTTCCAATTTTCTGCTATGCTCGCTCCCAAATTCGCACCACCGCCAAATGGATGACCTAATCATAAATATGAACATTTAGAGAATTAGGGAACTTATTTAACATAAAAACATTACTAAAAACTAAGTAAAACTTAGGGTTGTAATGAGTATTTTATATACTCATCACACCCCCAAACTTAAATTCTCATTATTCCCAAGCAGTTAGACTGACTCAAAACAAAACAAAAATTGAAAATGACATGAACTAACAAGCAATGAGATAAGTGTGATATCATGATGCCAAATGGAAAAGTCACTATGAACACAATTTATCAATATTAGCACTTTCAACTAAAATTTAGGGTCCATAAACTTTTTAAATTCTCGAAGGAACTTGGCCAAGCAAAGCATGGTGAGCAAAGAAAGTCAACCCCCCAAGTTCTCAAGGAGTCTAAGTGCAGGTGACATCGTGATCTCGAGTGTATAGCAAGGTCTTAGCACCCCCAAACTTAAGCTCAACTCACCTATTCGAAAAAGCTAACTAAGAAAGGATAGGAACGCACCCTTTTTATTTAGACCTAAAGCATCTAAAGATTACTTAAGTACCTAAAAATGAAAGAAAACTAGTGCCAAGAAGTTTTAGATGAGTGTTCCTATAGCGAGGATCCATTGATGACTCCCCACCAGTTGGTTAAGGGCACCAGGCATTAAATTCCCTTCAAACTTCACCCTGAACATTCAACCAAACTCAAAGGCCCTAGGTTGTGGAAATGATCCATCTTTTGTCCCATGTAGCAAAGTGTGCTGAAGTCACGACTTCCTGGGCCAATGCCTGGAAGACATTGCTTGAAAGGTCTTCTGACTCTTGCACGGGATTCGATCGATGATCCCACTTATTCTATTCACAAGCAACTTTTTGACATTTTTCTTTTCTTTTGCTTTTTGTCTCTTCTTTTTCTTTTTTTTTTGGCAAGTGATTTGGGGCTCAATGGCAATCCTCTTTTGCGAAGGTGTCCCATCACCTAGGTTGTTAGAATCTCCCAAGGCTAGTTGAATTGGGCAAAAGGGTCTACTAATTGTATACAAGGGAGACCAAAAGTGTGTGTGTGGATAGATTCCTTGAGAAATAGTTTCTGAAAACACAAGGGAGGTGACTGTTAAGTCACTCATACCAAGTAAGCACACAATTCCAGATCATTTACAAAACTCAAGGGTCAACCATTTACTATTGCTCTTTCAAATGTTTGTGTTCAAATGACCTTCATTAGCTAACAAGGCATCAAACTTACTCATATGAGACATGAAACAACCAAAAGAAAGAACGAAAAGCACATGCAAATAACAACCCAACAACTAGTGTTCACCTCAAGTCCAGATCAATTCAAATGCATAAGTATCTATGAAAGAATTTAGCTCCATTTCACTCACACAATTCCTCAAAACAACTATTCATACATCAATCGTATATTACTCCGACATGAACAAGCATCCTCCAAAACACAATAACCAAAGCAAGTGTAATAATATAATTCCTCATCCTTTAACAATTAAACTTAGTCTAATACCACCCCCAATAAGATATGAATAAAAATATAAGAGAGGTACTTCCCTAAGGATGAGGTAAATGGTCTCCATGGTTGCAAAGCTAGAGGTGGAGTCGTGGTGTTTAGGTGCTAGAAGGAGTGAGGCAGCTTGTGTTTAGCCCTTGCAAAACTTGAAATCACAGCTCAAGAAGGGAAACAAGATCAAAGCAAGAGACTTTGTTCAACAACAAATTATAACTAAATAAGACAATAAAATGAAGGAAAAAGAAAACATTACTAATATTGGGTTGCCTCCTAAGAAGTTGTTCGCTTTTAGAGTCCAAATTTCTAGACTAACCAACCACTTTAATGGATGATGATCCAATCCTCCACCGCCCTAAGAAGGGAATCAGGCTGTGTGAATGCTTAAGCACATAGTGTTGGCTGGTCGGCATGCCTCTCGAAGGACTTAGGAGCTCCCTCGATGCTTCTCGTCTATATTTATTTAATGTCCCTCCACTCTAAGATGTAGGGCTCTGCCTCATTGTTCCACCCCATGCATCTCCAAACAATCATCTCCGTAATCTGTTTCAACTTCCTTTCTTTTCATTACCAAGAAGTCACTCTTTCTCTTCCTCAACAATCACACGGGCTTCGCATCCACATCTCTTCTCTATGTTGCTCTCCAACTTCATTGGCAATACTCAAGGTGAAAGCTTCATAATGCTCTAACTCTTCTTCTTCTGGGTTCACCTTAAGAGGAATAGGCAGACTCACATGTTGTTCTTCTAAGAGCAACTTAGCCATTTGCCCAAGCTGCAGCTCCAAACTTCTAAGTTGAGTTGCTTGGTTTTGACTCAGGTCGCTTGGCCTCAAAGGATTGTTGCTTGGCTTGAAAGATTACTCATCTCATCCATGACTTAGAATGTGAGATTGCAACAGCCAATGTCTCCTCAAGATGCATTCTCTTTGAGAAGCGACCCGCTCACCTTCAACTTGACCAATTCCTTCCAGTTAGTTTCTTCAAGTTTTGCCTTTTTTCTCGTGGAAGGTCAGAAACATTGAAATTTGAGTTCCATGAGAGAATTGGGGGTGAGGTTGCCATCGAATTATATGTGTTCAAATCTGGCTTGCCCATCTGCAGAACTTGCTCCATATGCATATGCAGGTTCCATAGTTGACTTACCACCCTTTGTTGAAGTTGTATTATTTGTAATTGTTGAGATAGGAGGGTAGTTTGAGTTGTTAAGTTGTTGATAGCATCCATTGTTATTCAAGCTCCTGCAAGACACAAAAACAAGAAAAAAATAAAATCAAATCAAATCAAAGTAAAATAATAAAATAAAATAAAACTCAAAAATAAACTACCTATATCCAAAATAGAGTCAAAGTATTTCGAATCAATATCAATAGCTACACTCATTCCCCGACAACGGCGCCAAAAACTTTATAGGCCACATGCGTGTGTGAATTAAATTCGCCTACTGTGCGCAAGTGCACGCGTCGTATAAAAGTAATAAAGTAGTGAGTGAGTTATCGTTCCAGAATAGGCCTATTAAAAATGCAATTCTAATTTAATTCATTTTCTATTCGGATAACTTAAAATTGTTCATGATTTAATTAAACTAACAAGTAAAAGATTTATAAAAAGAAAATACTAGGGTTTCGATTTAACCTAGCTACATCTGAAGGATGTTTTCACAAAATCATTTAATGGTTTTCAGAGCTTTTATTGATGGCCAAATTTAATCTTATGTAAATGTCGATCTCTCTCAGACATCAGTACCCTATCCAAAGAGCAGGTCTTGGCCATCTCACGCCTCAGGCCCTATAACTACAGGATGCATTAGTATCGGCCTTTCAATGCCACGTATAAAACCCACAGTATCTCTGCTACATGATTGATCATACGAAATCTTATTCATGTCCCTAGGGTTTATCATCCTCTCAATCTCAAAACATAGCTAAGCATGCCTATGTTATTGATTAAAAGTACAAGCATGGAATTAGAATGGAGATAAGACATTCAATAATAGCAAAGAAATTGAATTAAATAATTAAAACTAAAATTAATCCATGGTCTGTAGCAAGGTTACATAAAAACCCTAGAAACCAATCTAAAACATTCTAAAAGGAAAACCAAGGAAAAACAAAGAAAAGGGAAGAGAAAAATAGGGCAGAATGATGGCTAGCGTCGTCTCCTCGATCTCTCGCAGCAACTTGCAAGCCGTCTTCAAACCCTAGGCTCTCCACGCCTATCTCTCTTCTCCCCTCCAAAAGCTCCCTTTTTATGTCTCCTAAGGTCCAATTTATAGCCCCCCACCAAATCCCCTCGATTTGGGCCTTGAAATAGACCAAATTAGGACTCATATTCGTCGCCCACGCAGGTGCGTGGGAAAGCACCAGAAAATCGCTCCTCGGGCACGCAGGGGCGTAGGATCCACGCAGGGGCGTGGCAGACTGTGGTGCTTTATCTCTTCATGTCTTTGAACGGCCATAACTCTCTCACCCGAACTCACAGTGCACATTCTTGGACTCTACGGAAGATCTTGAAGTCGAGGAATCCATACATACCAGAACAGTTCCATCAAGATGTCATTTTACTAAATTTAAAATGCAATAGAATAGAATTGTTTGGTTGTTGCTGCTCTGCAGTCGCTTCCTTGTTTTTATTCCGACTTCCCGAGTGTGTATCTCCTCGTCAGTTCGAATTGAGTGATCTTTCTTTTAGTCTTGTTGGAAAGCATGAAGTCTATAATGTAGTTCGGTAGTTTGACCATTGATTTCCCCATTAATACAGAAAAACTGAAGGTCAAATCTGTTGTGCTTTGTTTGCTGATTTTCCGATTTTCGATTGTGTCTTGCTCCAGTCGCACCGCCAAATGGATGACTGTGTAAATATGAACATTTAGAGGTGAGGAACTTATTTAACATAAAAACATTACTAAAACTAAGAAATGCAAAACTTAGGGTTGTAATGAGTATTTTATATACTGTCCAGCATCTGTGAAATGTGAAAATGACCTTTTTAAGCAAGGTTTTTGTTCTCGAAAACGTACTACCGAGTTTCGGTAAAATCTATTGAACCAACCTTCGGTAATTCTTACACGAGTAATCCTCCGAAGCGATCGTAGATTAAGCATACGAGATGGTGTTGAATGACTGCCAACAATTCTTCGCCACGTCTTCCCTTGAAATTCCTTTCCTGACCATTTTTCGTTTTCATTTTTCTTCCGTGTCATGCGCTCATGTATTGATACATGTTGCTTGGTGCGTATAAGGAAATCGTTATGTCGTTTATACAATTCATGTTAATATCTCAATCATGTATATATTAACAAATTCCATATTAATCACATGTTATTTAATTCGTATCAATAACATCAAATTAGCTTTAAAGCAGAGCTAATCAACAATCAACAATTCCAATGGCTCTCACCTGATTATATTTTTATATAATTCAAACACTCATGTTATTACATAAATTTTCATCGTTAACAATTTAACCAGCATGATTCAGTAATTCGTTTCAGAAGCAATTTAAATACGAATAATACATGGACATTTGTGGTAAAATCATTACAAAGCGGGGTGTTTTTAATAGTCTGGCCCAGAGCGATGGGTTGTCGGAAGTGGCTGACCACTACCAAGCTAACATCGAGTTACTTTGTGGGCAAAATGTAGCCATTTAGAGCCCGACAACACCCAAACCATAATTTAACACCCAATTATAATATAAGGGGACCATTTCCAACCCGGGATCGATCAGGTATCCATAGGTCTCAAAAATTCTAACAATTCAATCTCAAGTTTTGGGACTGACCAAACAGTCATTCCCACACCTCAGGTTGTCGAAACTCTACAAAGCAGTACCCACCAACGTATCCCTTCTTTGCGTAGAACAACTTGTTTCTTGGCCCCGATGAGCAGACGATTGTAGAAATCTTGCCCCCCTCACGCACGTTCGGCAAATGGAGAAGAAAGCTCCTTTTCTTTTATTTTATTTCTTTTGTCCTCCTTGCCGCATCATTACCGTTGGTACCGTTGGATTCGCTGTCCAGAAACTGTCAGTCTACTTTGAGATTTTATTTAATTGGGAGATGTCCGCGTATCCATGTGGGCCCACCGCTCTTGAGCTGAGTTGGTGATTCTGCGCGACAAGATGGCGACGTGAGCCACTCAAAAGCGATGTCAGAGTGTCTTGCATCGTGCTCATGGCGCGAAAAGCGTGTAAATTTCGATTGTGCCGAAATTGACGAGGAAATTGACATGGTAGGTAGATTTGCGAGGCGATTTTAACGGTGAAGTCCGTTTTGTTATCGAGATCTAGAAAATTCATGGTGACCCGAGAGTACCATTTTACCGTTTTCAAATTAGATTTTCAAGGGGTTTCGCGAGGGCAATGCCAATAAATAATATCAATTATCATTTATTGAATCATGCGTTAAATAGTATTATCAATTTATTTGTTAATATTATTTTCAAAAAGTATTATAGCTTCTCATTTATTTAATTTATATTATTCTTTTTTTAAAATTTTGAATATTATAATTTAAAATATTAAATGCATAAATTTTATTTTAAAATATGGAATAAATTAATTTAAATAAAATAAATTATCAACATATTTTTAATAATTTAAATAAATTAAAGGAAATATAAAAAAAAAAAAAAGATTATCCATAGGTAATAAAATTTTAGAAATGAAATATTAAAAATAAATAATAAATAATTTTTTATAATTTTAATTATTAAAATAAATTAAAAAATATAAAAAAGGTATTTAATGACTAATAAAATTTTAGACATCAAATATTAAAAATAATTAATACTTTATTTAATAGGTAATAAAACATTTTTTTTTTTAACAAAAATGGTTATTAAAATTTTAAAATAAAAAAAAAATCTCTTGGGTGGACACGCTGTAACGCGTTTCATGTTTATTGATTAGGATGAGCAGGAAGGGCATTTTCAGAACTTCATCTTCAATCACACATTTTTTACCTGAAACATAAATACTTTATCTGCAAACTTTTCATATATCCTTAAAACATAGATATGGGTTTTTGGCTTTTTTTTTTTTTTTCTAATGAAGATAAGCTTATAACCTTAAAACATTGATATGGACTTATAGCTTTTTTTTTTCTTTTTTTGAATGGAGATGGCCCCATACCCTTAAAACATGGAAATGAGCTTTGCTTTAAATATCGTATCAGGCTACGTAGCATAAAACAAGGAGGATGGGAACATAACTATTAAAATTTGGCTCATATAACTTTAAAACATGGAAATTGGCTTATAACCTTTCTTTTAAAGGAGATGGGCTTATAGAATGGATATGAGCCTTTGTTAATGTAAATTGGCTTATAGCGTTTAGATTTGGCCCTTATAGTAGTAAAGCGTTGACGTGAATTTAATGCTTTTCTTCTTTTTTGATGGCGATCTATCTTTTGTTTAAATGATAGATTTTGCTCATAGCCTTGGCGTGGAGATGGGTTATAGCGCCCAAAAAATATCAAATTGGGCTCATATAGTCGATGCCCAAGAGGAAACATAGATATGGGTTTTAGTTTTTTTAAATGGAGAGATGTCAACATAGCTTAAAAGCAATGGATATGAGGCTTTATAGAACTTTTTTTCTTTTTTTTGAATGGAGATGGGCAATGTAAAGCACCAAATGAGCTTTACTTTGAATATTATATTGGAGCTCATAGCCTAAGAACATAGAATAGACTTATAACATGAAATAACGTATTGAGTACCGTATAAGCTTAAAAATGGAAATGGGCTTATAGCATTTATTTCGAAGGGGGGGGTCTGATAGCCTTAAAACATGGATCTGGGCTTATAGTTTTTTTTTTTTTTTTTTTTTTTTGGGAACGGAGTTGGGCTTATAGCCTTAAAACATGGATATTGGCTTATAACCTTCGAATAACAAATTTGTCTCATATAACCTTAAAACATGGAAATAGGCTTATAGCCTTCTTTTTTTTAAAGGAGATGTGCTCATAGCTTTAAAACATGGAGATGAGTTTCTTTTTTTTTAAAGAAGATGAGCTTATTGCCTTCAAATAGCAGATTTGGCTACGTCTTGCTTGCAAAAGCATGGAGATGGGAGCATAACTTAAATAGCAGTTGGACTCATTTAGCCTTAAAATATGGATCTAGGCTTACAGCCTTTTTTTTTTTTTTAATGAAGATGGGCTCATAGCATTAAAACATGGATATGAGCTTATAACTTTTTTTTTTTTCTTTTTTTGAATGAGATAGGCGTAAGCTTTAACGTAGAAATGGGCTTTGTAACTAAATATCGTATTAGATATAGCACTTAAAAAAATGGAGATGAGTTTGTAGCTTTCAACTAACAAATTGGGCTCATATAGTTCCACAACATAGAGATGGGCATATAACCTTTCTTTTAAAGAATATGGGCTCATAGAATGAAGATGGGCTTATAGCGCTGATTGAGGCCGTATAGGGGGCATAACGCTGCTTTTTTTTTTTAATGAAGAAGATGGGCTCATGGCGGCAAAAGCGTGGAAATACACTTTAGCACTTGAAGATGTTTTTGGGGGTACCGTAGTGCTAAAACATGGATATAGGCTTATATCTAAAGAATTAACAAATTTCTTGCTCATATAGCTAGCAAAACATGAAGTGGTTAAACTTTTCTTTTAAAGGAGATGAGCTAGTAGAATGTAGATGGGCCTTTATTAATGGAGATGGGCTTATAGCCTTCAGATTTGGCTCATATAGTCTTTTTTTTTTGATAAAAAACATGGATTTAGCCTTCAGATTTGGCTCATATAGTCTTAAAACATGGATATGAGCATATAACCTTCTATGTTTTTTTAATGGAGATGGGCCCATAGCCTTAAAAATGAAAATGGAATTTAGCCTTCGAATATCATATTGGGCTCATAGCCTTAAAACATGGAGATGAGATTATAGCTTTCAAGTAACAAATTGTGCTCATATAACCTTAAAACATGGAGTTGGGCTTATAACCTTTATTTTAAAGTAGTCAGACTTATAAAATGGATATGGGCCTTTTTTTAATGGAGATGGGCTTATAGCCTTTAGATTTGGCTAATTTAACCTTAAAATATGGATATGGGCCTATAGCCTTTTTTTTTTAATAGAGATGAATTTATAGCCATCAAACAACATATTAGGCTCATAGTCTTAAAAAAATGGAGATGAACTTATGCCTTCAAATAACAGATTGGGCTCATATAGCCTTAAAACATGAAGATGGGCTTATAGCCTTTATTTTAAAAGGAGATAGGTTGATAGTCTTAAAACATGGATATGGACTTATAGTCTTTTTTTTTTTTTTTTGAACAGAGTTGAGCTCATAGCCTTAAAACATAGATATTGGCTTATAGCCTTTAAATGACAAATTGGACTCATATAACCTTAAAACATGGAGATGGACTTATAGCCTCTTTTTTTAACGGAGATGTGCTTAGCCTTAAAACACGGAGATAGGTTTCTTGCTTCTTTTTTTTTTTTTTACAAAGATGGGTTTATAGCCTTCAAATAGCATATTTGGCTCATTGCCTTGGAACATGGAGATGGGCTTATAGTGTAAGACCCTGAATTTACTGTTTACATAAATAGTAAATTTCGTTTTCGATAAGTTATGTATTTGACTGAAAACAATCAAACGAATAGCAATTTTTGACAAATGAGCCCCAAAAATCGAAAATGTTCATAATAATGTATTGAGTCTAAAGAAACTGAAACGAATTAAAACAAAATTCGTTTAAGGGGTTTTGAAGCGTCCGACGATTTATGATGAAAATGTCATTTTTACGAAATAGTTGTAAAAATATTCCTTGTACCCTTATAATTTTTTTCTAAAACATGTTCATGATAGGAAATAAGTTTAATTAAAGAATTCCATGGTCAATTTTATGATTGGACGATCATGGAATATTTTCGGAATATTTATCGGTATAGGGGTATTATTTTCAAAGAGGGCATTTAAGTAATTTAATGAATAACCCCCAATCTAAATGTAGTAAAAGCCCAAATAGAATGGTGTCATGTAAGTTTGGTGATGTGTGATTAAAAATGGTACATGAGAGCTTTATAAATTTTTGATATTTAATTTAACTTAACTATGGTTAGTGGATGAGTTAAAGTTAACTAAAGTCAAACTTAACTTTGGTTAGTTAAAGTTAACTAAGCTTAAAAGGATATTTGTGTTAGCAAACCATGAGAGTTAGTTAAGCCTAACTATGGTTCAAGTTTGTGGGATTTTATGGAGCATAAAATGGAATTAGTTGCTTTTGGACTATATGATTACATATGGACTAATGAGAATGCAAGGATGCTAACCAGCTGGCATGAGGTTAATTTGAGGGCAAATTAGGCATGAAAAATGATGTTTAAGTGCTTTGACTTGGCTTGTAAGGGTGCATACAGGTGAAACACAAAATTGAAGGTAAAAGTAAAGCAAACAAGGAAGAAAAAACGCCTAAGCAAGGGAGAAAATTTCTGCAGCCCTCTCCAAGTCATTTCAAGTAATTCTCATGTCATTTCAAGTCTATTTCAAGTGTGCATCATGTCCATGAAGTAACTTAGTTCAAATCCTAAGTGAAAAATCAAGTTTTTAAGATGAGATCACTTACTAGTCTATGTGAATTTGAAGGTAAAGGGAGGAAATGGTTATATGATGGTGTAAATGAGTTTCTTGGCATGTCTTTATGTAGTGAACAAGAGATTTCATTGGAATTAAAGTTAACTAAAGACACCAAAACTCTTAAGGTAAGCAATTAGGGTTTATGGATTATTTATTTAAACCTTAAATTGAGTTATATTAAGGCTTTAGCTATTAAATTAACATAATTATAGGTTGATTTTGTTAAGAAATTGAAAAGAAATAATGAGATTATGAGGATTGTGAATTTATGTCAACTTTGAATGTTAATGGAAGTGATGTTGTTTGATTGGTTTTAATTGATTTAATGGCATTACTTGAATACTTGAAGGAATTAATGGAATTTAAAGTTGAAAAGAACATGAGATATAGCATGGAGAGAGTTAGGCCATGAGAGGGTTTTGATTTAGTTTAAGTGAATCAAAGGCATTTGATGAATTGTCAAATGTAATTTGTTGAAAGAAAATGGAAGAAATTGAAGAAATAATTATGAATGTCTTACATGTAGGATTTGACCATCTTAGGATAAGTTTGAAAAGGTTGGGTTTCCATTGATTTTAATCAATGGGAAGTGATTAAATGCCTAATGGAAGGTGTTAGATTTAAAGTCTTAAGAAAAATAATTGATTAAGGTATAAATGTAATTTTTGATAAGGTGAAGGGCATTATGGGTTTTTCACTTTAAGCGTGCTAATGGCTTGATTTAAGGCTTGTAATGAGGTTGTCATGAGCCTCGATTTAATTGGAAGTGAATTGGATAAGTTGAGATTAAGTTGAATAAGAAAATGCTTAAGGATTGCTTTCTAATTTAATAGAATGTATATTATAGTTAATGGTTTAATTGAATATTGTTAAGGTATGAATGTTAATAGATTTTATAGATAATGTGATTTGGGGAGGAAGGCTGATTAGGACAAAGGTGGGAGGTGGAAAGCTTTTAAATGAGGAAAAATGGCTTAAATAATTAAGGTGAGAAAATGTAAATGTTTATAAATAAATAAATAAATAAATAAATAAATATATATATATATATATATATATATATATATATATATATATATATATATATCACTAGCATAAAACCAGAAAGAATTTGAATTTTCTGAAAAATTATAAAACGTTAATTTCAGTCAAAACCCGAAATTTTTCTAGATTTTGGATAATGACGAGCTCCCTTTGTTGGGAATCGTCTCCACGAAATCTAGCTACCACGTTAATTTCGTCAAATTCCGGGTTCATCAGTCGAAATGTCACAAATTTGAGGCACTGGTGCGAGTCAGTAAAGCGATTTGAGAGCGTGTGATGTGACAAAAGTCACCCTACTAAATGTAGCTCATGTGACAATGTTAAATGATTAGTGAATGATGGAAATAGATGGCTTAGATTAAGCCAAGTGTCAAAATCAAAACTTAAAGGGACATGGATGGAATTTTAGAGAATTTTAATAGAAATAAGACAAAATGATAGTCTTCCTCCCAATTGGAGAAACGTCTCGAAGGGCTGGAAAGTGGCAGTGAGTGGGGTTTTTGAGATTTTAGAGAGAGAGTGTGTGACTTCTCTCACAGATTTGTCGTAGATTCGGGCCGTCGAGTTAAATGAACAAGAAGCAAAGTCGATTCTGTGGCGGGGCGCTCTGGCGTGGACACTGATTTGGTGGAGTTCCGATAACTCCAAGAGGTAGGGGTCTTCTCCTACTTGTGTTATTCTTTGGCTAAGAGCCATGTGAATGGTTAAGGATATCCTGAGGCTTGACTTAGCCGTGATTTCGGTCTCAAAACATTTGAATCGAGTGGAGAAAAATCCCTATTGTGTGGCCGTGAACGATTGTGTCGGCCAGGGGTTTTCCTTTGTTCACGTAATTGTTGTGTGATTTTTGTGTGGTTTGGGTAATTCAAAGTGAATTGTGAGGTGGTTAATTGGCCATGCAAGGCTAATTTTGGTGTTATTGTTATAATTTGAATGGCTTGAGGTAATGTGAGAAATAATGTGTTAATGCATGTAAGTGTTAACATGATGTGGAATTATATAAAAATATAATTGTGTGTAAGCCATTGGAAATGAATTGTAATTAGCTCAAGTGAACAAATTTTGATGTTATTGATGTGAATTAAATAACATGTGGCATGTATGTAAATTTTGTTAATATATGTGTAAATGATATATTGGCATGTGTGGTTTGGAAATGACATAATGCATTTCATATGCACCGGGGCAACCTAGAAAATTAGGTGTAAGTGCATGGCATGAAAGAAATGAAAATGAGGTTTTTCTCGCATTGGCTTAGGCATTCGTGAGGGAGTCGGTGAGGACTCGAGACACGGGATTGGGTATGTAGACATTCAAGTAGGATCATGTATTTGCTTGAGTGTGTGTTTATGTTGGATCATTGCATATGCACTTAGGTGGGGAGTAACCCATATAGGAGATTTTCACTCTGGGACTGCTCACCCATCGAGGATCATTATTTAGAAGTACGGGGCTGTTCTAAAGGCGGCACTCTTTAGAGGCCCGATTTTAGAAAAGCCGAGGTTATTAATCTTTGATGTTTTTGGTATTTTTATTGTATAACATGTATTAAAACTCTAAATTTTGATTTATGTTTTGATGAAGAGTATTGTAATAACTCTTGAACTATTGTTATATAGTTGATATGTGTTTTGTGAGTATTGATGCATGGGTCCAAATGACCATTTTTACTCGCACATGAACCCGATGTGGTTGTTGTTAATTGTTGGAGACCAGGATTGTATTTTGTTTAGAGCTCCACAGTACAAAGGAATACTTTGATTTTCATAGTGGTGTCGGGTTACCCGACATCCCACGAGTATTCCGTCAGGTTGACAAGTTGTCAGCAGACCCAAATAAGAGCGTCACATATACATTTGTAAACATTATATATATATATATATATATATATATATATATATATATATATATATATATATATAATGTTTACAAACCACTATATTTTCATATGTATGTTAAATGAAAAGGAAATGTGGTTTCTTGACTTTACTTATGTTTATAAAATATTAAATGATTATGGTTTCCATAATTTTATAAAACATGGATTTATAGTTCCGTATTAAATGAAATGTTTGAATAAATGTTTTAAATGAAAAGAAAATGTAGTTTTCTTGACTTTAAATTATGTTGAAAATATAAAAGGATTATAGTTTCTAAGTTTTATAAAGCATGATTTATGGTTTCCATATGAAATGAAATGTTTATGAATGTATATTTTATATATAAATGTTTATATGAAAATATTTATGATTGAATATATTGTTACCCTATGTTACAAAGATAAAGTTTAAAGGAAAGTTGACTAAAGTGTTTTACACGTGCATGATATGAGTAAGAGGTGGCTTGTCGGGGCGGGGCGGAAATGCGTTTGGGTCGGGCGGCCACGATGGGCGAGCCAAAATTGGCCCGGTTTTTTCGGGCTAAAGTTTTAACTCTTGACCCAGCCCTAAAAGCCAGGGCCCGGTAGGGCGAATAGTCTTTTTCAAGGCAAAAATTCGGGCGGTAGGACCATGCAGGGCGGAGCCAAATTGGCCGGTTTTTAGGCCAATAATTTAATAGCCCAGCCCGGCCCTAATTCCGGACGGACCGGGCTAGCCCACCGGGTCGGGCCAATTTTTCCACCTCTATATATGAGAAAGGGATATGATTTTTTTATAGAGGGAAGGGAAGAGTGATGCATATCGCCATGCACGTGAAAAGCACAAAAATGTTACCAACGTACGATGTGATTTATTCCATAGTGCCATGGTATCTAGAAGAAATGCATAATTTATCGGAGGTTCCTTTTGGGCCATCGATGATAGTAAGACTGTTTCATCGGAGGAGGTTTTTCATGGCGGCGGTGGATATGATGGCGGGTTCCATTAGGCTTGACGGCAAAAAAGAAAAGAAAGTAAAGTAAATGTTTATTGAAATGAGATATTCATACAATTGTTTAATACATTATATTTTAACTCTATCTGGAAGGAAAATAAAATAAAGTAAATGTTTATTGAAATGAGATATTTATACAATTGTTTTACACATTGTATTTTAACTATATCTGGAAACATTATTTTCCTATGAAATGTACTCTCATTAAGTTCTTTTAGCTCACCTTCTTTCCAAATGTTTTATAAAATGTTTTCAGGGGTAGAGACTGACGAGCAGTTCGAGTATCCTCAGGCTAAGTGACACTTCCACCTCACGCGACGACCACTTTTTGAAAATGTATAAACCTTGTTTTAAATAACTACTTGTGCACCTTTTATTTTTTGTAATGTACTTCTTATGTTTTAAAATATTATTTGTGGCGCCCAAAAGCAGGGGGTCGTTAGGCTACAGTCAACCAGCGGAATAAGTGGAGAGTCGGGTTACCCGAGCGCCACTTTAGAAAATACGAGACGGGAGTCTCCTTTGTACGGGAGCTCTACCCCAGCTTGATCTGCATATACCTGTCCCAAACAGTCCAATATATGCAATATATATCCAATATGGCCACTTGGGCCCATAACAATACTCAACATACATGTCGACTATGAATCCAACTATATACCCAATAGTTACAAGAGTTAATATGTTTTTACTCTTATACAATAGATACATTAAATTAGAGGTGGCACATGTGCCATCAAAGCCACAACCACAGGCTTTCTTCTGTCTGACCTCGGGACGAGCGTCTCCTCGCACGCTCCTGTGCACAGCAAAGGGGATCCCACGACGGGGGTGAGCTAAAAGCTCAGTAGGAGAATCGCCTAAGTGGGCTACTCACCTAAGTGCGGTGCAATGTTCCAAAGTAAGCACCAGTTCAAGGCAAATGCATGATCCTACTTGAATGTCCTACATGACCCGGCTGGATCAGGAGTCCTCATAGAGCTACTCTCACTCGCCTAAGCCTCGTATGAGAATTATTATATTATTAGTGGACAACCCTCCAATGAATGTATATATATATATATCAATTGGGCGCTCAGACGATTGATATATATTATTTGTTTGTGGACTACCCTCTAGATGAATAAATATCAGCCCCAAGTAGCTCAGTGAGGTTGATATATATTATTCGATTTGGGACTCACCATAGATAATTTACATTTTAGACTACCCTCCGAACCTTGTTTCTCTATATACTCATCATGCACTAACTCCTATATTCCTAGGATGTTCCAGTGCATATGGAATGCATGTATGCAGTTCCAGGTCAATTCTAATCACATGCAAATATATAAACATGAATATATTCGCACAAAAATTAAATCACACAAACATGTTATGTAATTATCATTTCACGCATCAAAATTAGCTCTCTTGGGCTAATGTTCAAACACAAGCAATTCGATTCGAATTACTTAACCAAACACATAATTTTACGAAATATATTCTTGAATATTGTTTAGGAATAGTGGCTGCCTGGGTTTGCTATTTCGGAAAGATCATAATCAACGATTTCACTTAGTGAACGAAATTCCACCAGTCATTCCCGGCCCCGAATTCAATCAAAGCATGATTTAACACACAAACCCATCATTGTGAACCCAAATCGCAAGTGGGCGATCACGGGCTGCTCCATTTCTCTTCCAAAAATTTTATCAATTCGGTCCCCGAGTTTTGGGGCGGAGTCAAAACATTTTTGCGGCCTCAAACAATAGAAGCATTGTAAACACTTAAGGCGGGGCAAGGCCAAGTAGGGAGAAATCCTACCTCTTGGGTTGTCAAAAACTCGATCCGGGGTGCACCCAGCGTAGCTGCTCAGCGTAGAGCGTTCATTTCGCCCCCAGAGGCCAGCCAGCGGTTGGATCTTTTACCAAATCTAAAGGAAAGCTTAAGCTTCTCTACAAACCTTGTATTTTCCATGGCTCTTGGTTCCCTTTTTTTTCATTTTCACGTTTTTGTAGCCCAGTTGGAGAGAAGGGTCTATTAGCTATTTTGTCCATTTTTATTGACTTAAATATCAAATCCCGTAATGTGTAATGCCACGTCCTCTTTTGCAATTTGATATTAAACTACCTCGAGTCGTCCATTTTCATCATTCTCTACTCATACCACTTATAATTTTTGCCTTAGTGCGATGCTAACCTTATGTGTGCTAGTTGCATCGGCGTTTTCTGACTCGAAACCACGATGCCTCGAAGCGTGTGAATCAGTGTCATCTCTCGAAAAATTGCAAAATTTTCACGTGTTAACTAGATTTGTGAGGCGATTCCAACGGTACAATCCGTTTATGCATCCGAGGTCTAGAAAATTAATTACGGACTTTTAACGTAATTATAATTTTTTAATCAAAATTAGTTTTGCCCTTATTTGAGAAATTCTCGGGTCTTACATTCTCCCCTCATCCCAAAAGAATTGTCAGAAATTAGGACTATCATATAATCGCGCATATGCATATACACTTGGCACCTCTATCATGCATGTAAACTAATCATTTAAACCTTAACTGACTAAATCAAGTACCTTCCATCCCTAAACGAAGAAGGGATGGTAGCAACGTGTGTCACGCTCCGCACGTTGAAGGCTCCTCGGCTCCACGGTGCCATAGCACTCTCACTGGCCTCACGGTCTTGCGTCGCAAAACCTGATCACAACTACAAACAATGCACCCTAGTCCTCCCCTCCGAAAGGTCAGTGATTAATCGACCTCGTCATCCTCAATCCACCATATGAAATTTGAGTCTACGGAGTATATATATCGGGAGCATGGAGCGGAAACACCTCGTGGACACGACATCTTTGAGGCGTGCTTATTGCCAGATCACCTTAGCAGTGCCTATCCTCTCGAGTATCTCGAAGGCCCGATAAACCTCGTGATAGCTCCACGCGCTTAGCAAGACCCCGATCCTCCCTCTCTTAAGGCATCACCTTGAGCGTGATCACTAATCTCGAACTCTAAGGGTCGGCGCGTCTCACATTAGCATAGCTCTTACCTGTAGGCTCACGGCGGGTGAGAGGCAGCTATGTCGTATCAAGCTCACGCTTCTCGAGGTGTCTCCTAATCAGGTCGGGACCGGTGATGGAGCTGCCACGCCTCGGTCCAACAAAGCAGTGATCTCGGCCTCCGGCCTGTGCCTCATGTGCCACAGCCATACTCGCTTGATGAGCTGTTGTCGTAGGCAAATTCCACTAGAGGCAGGTGCTCCTCTACCTTATGACCCCGGGACACATGCTCACGGCGTGTCCTCCTGGCCTACGTATATAATCCGTACAGCATTATAACTCTACCCGACCCAACTTGGCGGTGTGTAATGCTAACCTACTCGAGTGCGCGTCATGACAATCCCATGGGCGATCAACCTAGTCCATGTCATGAATGACATCCATTTCGCGGAAGCCTGGCGGCCTGACAGCATCCAATGCAACGAACAGCCTGGTATCCCCGAACCTCGAGTCACTCCTGACTCTATCACTTAACTCTAGTCACGTGATGATCGGCGGTGTGTTTTCATCTCGTTACATAATTCTTGACTTACACTTGAGCCTCTTACATTTCCTGATTCAACTATGAGTCTTCTTTGAAACGTAGTCCTAAAGACAAACTCAACCGCTCACGAGTGGTGAATTACCGTCTGGAGTGCACCCACACCCGACTCGGCCTTAATGTTACGTGCACCGCATGCGCAATAATGCCATCACGAAGTGACGCCTATCCGGTCCATCATGAGTAGAATGCGAGATTTCTCACTCATAATCGAACCTATCAGGTCGACTCTCACCTACGCTAGGAAGAACATGCATACTTGGCTTCTCTAAAGGCCTTAACCTCTAAGCCCGAATCTAATGTCGTGTCGAGTATGACAACTCGGCCTAGGTCTCGATGCCGCCGATGGTTGTCCAACATCCATGTCAAGCGACGATCGACAACCAGCAGTCTACCACCCAGGTCACCAACCCCAGATGCAACTCTGATGCGTCACGACTTGATCCACACTCGGCCTACGGCTTTATCATATTCTTGGAAGTGCTTGTATAACTTCAGAAAGCCCCGAAACTAGTTCTCACAACATACTAGGGTGGGAGGGAATAGGCTATATACTCTCGTCACAGCTAGCGGGACGTGTGTCCCCAGGGGAATCTTGGGATCCCACGACTGCAGAGGCGATCCGAGTCACTAAGTGCTTTCGATCGGCCCAGTCTGAAACTAGTGTGAAGCGAGAAATCTTACGCCTCTTGCAGAACTAGGGAGAAGCTGATCTCCCTCTTGCTACCAGCACCCGCATCCGTGCTCGAGCATCTCGATCTCTCTCTCATGGTGTTTGTCCCGACCATGGAGTCCACGTCCCGTGAGGCGAAGTCACGATCCTGGCGTCCGATGGACGCTTAGAAGCCCATTCTCGAATCTCTGTATTAATACCCATTGATCGAAGCTACGTATCTCGAGAAGATTGACTTGGAGCCTCTTCAAACTCATCAATGCCTCGACCTTCTCTGGGTCGGCTAACGCACTACGATGCGACACCCGTGTCCCGAAAACCTCGCCCGATAAGCTAAAACCCAGCACTTCTGCCGGAACTTAGTGTACGGTGATGGTCTCTGCGGGTGTTGCAAAGCAATCCTCGAATGATACTCATGCCAGGCTACGATTGGGAGTAGATCAAGATGTCATCCCTGGTCACGACAAAAGCGTCCCAGATAAGGTTGGAACACCCTAGCCATGAGATCCATGAATGTTCTTTGGCGCATTACCGTCAATCGAAGAGAGCGTCTTGTAACTCATAATTGCCCGTACTTGCGTCTAAGCATTTGTCTTGGGATATCAAGTATCACCAACCCTGGCCTGATGGTAACCGGTCTGATCTGTCTTAGAGTAGGCTGCCATTTCTCTGTGTCGGAAATAAATCGTGATCCTCGGTAATGGAGTGCGGAATTAGGATCATAATCTGTTCCACTTGCCTATAGTCAATGCACCGGTCGAGAAGGGTCTTGCCCCTCTTCTTCGCAACTAGAACATAGCTCAACAGAAAATCTCCAGTTATCATTACTATCAATATCACGTGTTCAATATAAATGATGTGTGTATACAAATACTCATCTGATACGATCTGTAGTAATAGCGGTAACTCTTCTATGCTCCTGATAGATAATGATCTGTAAGTTGTCGACCCGATCCATCCCTAGGATGACATCGAACTTTAACATGTCGTGATCCTCGGGGTCCTTGTGAGTAGAGTCCCGAGATCTCTAACTTCGCAACCTCGACCTATCATTCTTATTCGCCCTAATCCCTAGGGGAGGGCTCGCGTCTGGCTTGACTCTCTGCCAAGGTCTCTAGAGAGAGGTCCTTGCCCATTCCACCATATATATAGGCCTCATTCTCTAGCTGAAACGTTGCTGGTCTAATCGGGTGTCGGAGGTAATCTCCATAGCCTCTAACACTTTCTCGATCTGCATGAACCAATGGTCTACCACCATCGGATCTCTTCCCCCTGTGAATGTCGGAGGATGATACGTCCTAAACCTCTGGGGTTACTAGGATCTTCCTGTCTACATGCTATACTAGCTCGTGCTATAGCATTCACTGTAATACCTACAGCCTCGGCAAAAGTCCGCTGATCAAACACTGATTGTGCCTGACCAGTGCCCCGTGGACGTTCTCTACGTCCTCGCCCTCTACTAGCCATCTACATTGGTTAGAAGTAGCGCGTTCATGTAATTTTCATTTTAGTCCCCACAACTAGCGATGCGAGATGCCAATTACAATAGACTTGACAACCACTGAACTGACTGTTCATTTCTAAGTGGCTTTAAATTTCAACCACCGATTCATTTACTTGATGAGTTCTCGCTTTTTCTTGTTCATTTCGGTACCCAGATCCCCAAAGAATTACATGTCCCTAACCTTAGCATTCACTACTTTTCATGCATTTACATATTATATTATGTTCTGCCAACTCTTATACGATACGCATTTCAAATGGTAGTTGAATCTGTCTGATATCTAAAATAACCAGCCAGAGACACTAATCATACACACATAACTTCGATTAATATCACTTAATCAATTTCGCGTTTAAAAATATTGTTTTCAACAAAATTTTATTTTCAAAAATTTTATTTTGAAAATTTTATTTTAAAATTTTATCATTTATTTGATTTTATTTGATTTTAATTATTTAAAAAAAAATTTTTAAAAAAAAAAAAAATTTTATTTCTGATGAACAATGTTCATTTAGTGACTCGGAAGAAAAAGCGAGTCAAAAGCGGATCGAAAAGCCAGGCCGGGTGCTGCACCGGAGTGCACAACTGAGCCGGCCGTGTGCCAACCCGCGGCCTTCAGGCTGGCACGTAGCGCTGCTTAAGCGCGCTGCCCGCCTATTGCTGCGCCCTGCGCCCGCATGGGGTACTGCGATCATGCGCCGCTGCGCCACCGCGCCGCGCCCGGCCCAGCGCCCCTACGCTGCTGCGCGCCCGGCCCTGGCATATCGTGGCTACGATGGTATGTGCAATACGTACTAGCACGCCTCGATCCGCAATGCGGTTTTGTAATGCGACGCGGTCATTTTGCCCGACCCGATATTGCAATTTTGCCTTCCCGGCATACCTCGGTCACAATTGTATTGCAATACAATTTACTGACCAGCTTCTTTATTACAATACAATTTCACAATACAATGCCTCCAGCCCTTCAATCTTTCTTCCCTGCAATACAAAAACTGTATTGCAATAAAAAAATTTTTTCTCACAATATATTTAGGCGTGGCAACGATTGCCAAATTTTTTCATTATAATTATTATTATCATTTTCATTATTTCCGGCCAGTATGAAAAATCATCAAAAATCACTAAAAATCATTTTTTCACGCTCTACAATACTCGAGATAAATTTATAAAAATTTATTTAGCATTTTCTTAAATTTTACACCATATATTAAATTATTTTCTCTCCTCATAACCAAATAAATTTATAAAATTTATTTTCTTTTCTGATTTTTCACTTCCGAAAAATTTTCTCCTCAAATAAATTTATAAAAATTTATTTTCTTCAATTTTACCATTTGTAAAATCTTAGAAAATTATTTTCTTCACCATATAACCAAATAAATTTAACCACAAATTTATTTTCTTTACTTCTAAAATTTCTTCTCATTTTCCAACAACCCAAATAAATTTTGTAAAATTTGTTTTATTTAATTTCTTGATTTTTACAGTAAAAAGCCTTAAATAAATTTCTTCACCCTCTAAGCAAATAAATTTATGAACTTATTTTGTTTATTTCATAGTTCAGTTTACACCTTGTAAACACGAAAATGTTCCACACATCATCCTATGCTATCAACCAAGCATATAACTCATAGAATTTCAATCATAACGCTAACAATTCATGTTATACCTGACCAACGTATTAGCACACTTCCGCAAAAAATCCAATCGCACAAACACATCAAATGCGTGCACCTTAGTGTCTAGTTTTGTCGATGATTTTCCACTAGGTAATCTCATACCTAAACTCAACATCAAACCACCTAGTGGTGATGGATACCCAAACAGAGCTCCCAAGCCACATTCGTATACCTAAGCTACGATACCAAGGCGTGACGCCCGAGCAGGGGGTCCGTTGACTACCGATCAGCCGCGGAATACAAAAGTGGAGGTCGGGTTACCCGGCGCGGCTTTAGAAAATCGAGGCGGATCTCGCTATGCGGGAGCTCTGCAGCGATACACGCATATACTGTCCCCGAAAACGAGTCCGATATATGCAATATATATCGATATAGCGCGGGCCCATAACGATGCTAAACATACATCTGCCATTATGTGAATCGACTATATACCCGATAGTTACAAGAGTTAATATGTTTTTACTCTTTATCTGATGAATACATTAAAATTAGAGAATTCTAATACATATGCTCCAAACCCTGACAGCTTTCTTCTAATACAACCTCGGGCCAGGCGAGTCTCCTCGCACGCTCCTGTACTGTAAAAGGGGATCCTTTGACGGGAGTGGTAAAGCTCGATGGGAGAATAGCACAAGTGAATACTGTACCTAAGTGCGGTGCAATGTTCAAAGTAAACACCCATTCAGCGGATCATGATCTCTTGAATGTGCAGCGTAACTTCGGATCCAGGAGTCTCAGAGCTCTCTCACACTCGCCTAAGCCTCGTATGAATTATTATATTATTAATTGGACAACCCTCCGATGAATATATATCAAAAATTGGGACGCTCGACTGATTGATATATATTATTTGTTTAATGGACTACCCTCCGATACAGATAAATGTCAAGCTGGGCGCTCCCGGCCGGTTGATATATATTGACGATTTGGACTACCCTCAGATGAATTTTACATTTTAAACTACCCTCGAACCTTGTTTCTCTAGACTCATCTCATGCACTAACTCCTATATTCCTAGGATGTTTCCGATTGCATATGGAATGCATGTATGCAGGTTCGGTCGATCTAATCACATGCAAATATAGTATGAATATATTCGCATAAAAATTAAATCACACAAACATGTTATGTAATTATCATTTCATACATCAAAATTAGCTCTCTTGGGCTAATGTTCAAACACAAACAATTCGATTCGAATTACTTAACCAAACACATAATTTTACGAAAATATATTCTTGAATATTGTTTGAGAATAGTGAAACCTCGATTTACTATTCGAGAAAGATCCTAAATCAACGGTTCACTTAGTGAACGAAGTGTGACGTTCACGTAAGGTGTCAAGCAACAGTTTAACACACAAACCACGTCATTGTGAACCCAAATCAGCCGATGGAAACGATCCGCAGACTGCTCCATTCTCTTCAAAAATTTTATCAATTCGGTCCCAAGTTTTGGGAGCGATCAGCAACCCCTCACGGCACCGAACAAATAGAAACATTAGTAAAGCGGCAAAATAGGAATAAAACCCAGTGAGAATCGCACCTCTTGGAGTTGTCAAACTCTCAATCCGGAAGGTCAGCGTAGCTGCTCTGCGTAGAGCGTTTTTTCCTTCTGCGCCCAGAAGGCCTTATTGATTTGGATCTTTTCGCAATACAGAAGAAGCAAGCTTCTCTCTCTAAAAACGAATTTTCCATGGCTACTGGTTCCCTTTTTTCATTTTCACGTTTTTGCCTTCTTTTAGTTGGAGAAGAAGGGTCCTATTAGCTATTTGTCCATTTGTGACTTAAATATCAAATCCATGTGACCCTTACGTCCTCTTTTGCAGTTTGATATTCGACCTTTACCTCGGTGGGCCGTTTTTCATCATTTCTCTACTCGCCATATGGTACATGAGTGCGTGCTATGTCTGTGCCTTCGTTTGCATCGAAAAGCGTTTTCTGACTCTCGAAACACGATGCCTCGAAAAGCGTGCCGAATCATTTGTCTCGACAAATTCTTGAGAAATTTGCGTGCTAACTAGATTTGGCGAGGCGATTATGGTACAATCAGTTTCGTCGTTCGAGGTCTAGAAATTAATTACGAACTTTAACCATAATTATATTTATATTAAAAATTACGATTTTAACCGCATTGATCGAAATTGGAATTTTACCAGTCTTCACGTTATTTATATTTCTATGGTGTTTAGAAAAGTTTTAAATTACTGCGATTTGAAATTTCTTGCGATGGACTTGATGTCGTAGTTGGATGTGGAGTAATTAATTATTTTGGTAATGTAAAATGTTCCTTACAGTGTTGTAAATTGAAGTCAGCTTGAGGAGGAAACTCTACTCAATTTTCTACAAATGTTTAATCGTATAAAAAGGGTTTAATGTTTAAAAAAAAAAAAAATCTCCCACCATGTTTAATAATGTTTTAATGAAAAACATAACTGTATAAAAGGGTTCGCTCCACGGATTTACTTTTGAAAACGGTTAAAAATAAATGTTTTCTCAAATCCGTAAAGTCTGAGGAGAGATTATAGGTTAAGAAGAGAGAAATCGGGTTGAGTCCCGCCATTATAGCCTTGAATAACAAATTGGGCTCATTATAGCGCTGAAATATTGATATGGGCTTAAAGTCGCCTTGCTTTTTTTTCCGGATGGGCTCGTGCGCTTCCGCTGTCAGATATGGGCTTATAGCCTTTTTTTTTTTTCTTATTTTGAATGGAGATGGGCCCAAAGCCTTAAAACATGGAAATGGACTTTAACTAAATGTCATGTGTGGGTACGTAGGCACAAAACATGGAGATGGACTTATAGCGCCCATTTATGAGTGAAGTCGTATAGCGCACAAAAATGAATACAATATAACCTTTGTTTTAAAAGATATGGGCTGATATAATGGAGATGAACCTTTTTTAATGAAGATGGGCTTATAGCCTTCAGTTAGGCTCATCTGACCTTAAAAGCAATGGATATGAGTTAAAGTAGCTTTTTTAGTGAGATGGGGCTCGTAGGCTTTAAAAACATGGATATAGGAACATAACCTTTTTTAATCGAGATAGACTATGCTTGCTTAAAACATGGATATGGGAGCATAGAGCTTTTTTTCTTTGAATGAAATAGGCCCATAACCTTAACCATGAAATTGACTTATAGCATGACAACAAATTGAGGTCATATAGCCTTACAAAATGAATACAGTATAATATTTGTTTTAAAAGATATGGGCTCATAGAATGGAGATGAACCTTTTTAATGAATGGGCTTATAGCCTTGATTGAGCTCGTACAGCCTTAAAACTATGAATATAGAGATTAAAAATGCTTTTTTTAATTGAGAGATAGAACCATGGCTTTAAAACATGGATATGGGCACATAACCTTTTTTTTTTAATCGAGATAGGCTTATAGCCTTAAAACATGGATATGGGCTTATAGCTTTTTTTTTTCTTTGAATGGAAATAGGCTCATAGCCTTAAAACATGGAAATTGACTTATAGCCTTCAACTAACAAATTGAGGTCATATAGCCTTACAAAATGAATACAGTATAACCTTTGTTTTAAAAGATATGGACTCATAGAATGGAGATGAACCTTTTTTTAATGAAGATGGGCTTATAGCCTTCAGAGTGGGCTCATACAGCCTTAAAACATGGATATGAGATTAAAACCCTTTTTTTAAATTGAGATGGGCTCATAGCTTTAAAACATGGATATGGGCACATAACCTTTTTTTTTTTTTAATCGAGATAGGCTGATAGCCTTAAAACATGGATATGGAAAAAACATGCTTTTTTCTTTGAATGGAAATAGGCTATAGCCTTAAAACATGAAATTAACTTATAACCTTCAACTGAAATTGAGTCGTATAAGCCTTCTGAAAATGAATCACAGTATAACCTTTCTTTTCAAAAAATGTAGGCTCATAGAATGGAGATGAGCCTTTTAATGGAGATGAGGCACATAACTTGATTGGGGTTAAATACAGCCACTTGTAGATATGGAAATTAATGCCCTTTTTTTTAATTGAGATAGGCTCATAGCTTTAAAATATGGATATGGGCTTTTAACTTTTTTTTTTTTTTTTTTTAATGGAGATGGGCTCATAGCTTTAAAAGCTTGTGGATATGGGGCTTATAGGCTTTTTTTCTTTGAATGGAAATAAGCGCCTTGCCAAAACATAATGAACTTTAATGGCAAATGCTCATGTGGGATTCATGTTTTTCTAAAACATGGAGATGGACTTATAGCCTTCAACTAACAAATTGAGGTCATATAGCCTTATAAAATGAATACAGTATAACCTTTCTTTTAAAAGATATGGGCTCATAGAATAGAGATGAGCCCTTTTAATGGAGATGGGCTTATAGCTTTAGATTGAACTCACTCCTGGCGCCCAAAACATGGATATGAGATTGAAGCCCTTTTGCAATTGAGATGGGAGTACCATAGCTTTAAAAGCATGGATATGGGCTTTTAACCTTTTTTTTTTTTTTTTTTTAATGGAGATGGGCTCATGGCTTATTAAAGCATGGAATATGAAATTTAATAGCTTTTTTTAACTGAATGAAAATAGGCCCATAGCCTTAGAACCTGGAAATGGACTTTAATCTTCAAATATCATATTGGGCTCATAACCTTAAAACATGGAGATGGGCTTATATCATTATTATATGAATTATTTTTCATTTATCCTTAAAAAAAATCAAGATGAGCTTATAAGCGCACTACTTTTAAATGAGATGAGAAACCGTATAATAATTATTTAGGCCTTTTAATGGACATGGAGACATTACGTTAAGATTGAGGCACAAATATAACGCTTGGCAATGGATATGGGAGCATATTTTTAAATGGTGATGGGTTTATTGCTTTCAAATAAGAGATTGGGCTCATAGACTTAAAACATGAAGATGAGCTTAGCCTTCAAATAACAGTTTGGGCTCATATACCCTTAAAAAATGGAGATTGGAATATAGCCTTTATTTTGAAAGGAGATAGGCTGATAGCCTTAAAATATGGATATGAGCTTATGTTTTTTAGAATGGAGATGAGGTGTAGCGTAAGGCGTAGATATGGGCTTATGGCACAAGCGACATGTTGACTTATAGCCTTGAACATGGAGATGAGGCTACGGTAAATCGAATAACATGTGGGCTCATAGTCTTTAAACATGCAAATGAGATTATAACATTTCTTTTCAAAGAGATGGACTTATAGAATGGATATGGCCATTTTTAATGGAGATGGGCTTGCAGCCTTCATATTGGGCTCATATAGCCTTAAAACAAGGATATGAGAATAAAGCCTTTTGTTTTTTTTACATGGATATGGGCTTATAGCCTTTTTTTTTAAATGGAGTTGGGCTCGTATCCTTAAAACATGGAGATGGGTTTCTAGATTTTTTATTTTTTTGTATTTTTTATTTATTTTAAGGAAGATGGGTTTATTGCTTTCATATAGCAGATTTTGCTCTTAGCCTTAAAACATGGAGATGAGCTTATAACCTTCAAATAACATATTGGGAGCATAGCCTTAAAATATGGAGATGAGCTTATTGCCTTCAAATAACATATTGAGATCATATAGCCCTACAACATGGAGATGGGCTTATAGCCTTTATTTTGAAAGGGGATGGGCTGATAAACCTTAAAAGCATGAGATATGAGCACATGAAAGCTTTTTTTTTTTTTTTTAAGTAGATGGGTTCGTAGCCCGAATAAGCGTATTTTTTTAGCCCAGTCTTAAAGCGTAGGTTGGGGCATGGCTTTGAATAGCGATTTTGTTCGTAGCCACAGAAAAGCGTAGAGTTGGGTTTATAGCCTTCAAATAATTGATTTGGCTCATATAGCTTAAAAATTTGGATATGGGCTTATAGCCAAGGGTGGATCCAAGGTAGGACCAGTGGGGGCAATTGCCCCCACTCAGATTTTGAGTTTCTTCTTTCTAAAAGAAGAATAGTATCATTTTGCCTTTACTGGATAAGGAAAATAAAACAATTTTTTTCCCACAATCAGTGGACTTGAATGGATATGGGCCCCCTTTAATGGAGATGGACTTATAGCCTTTAGATTGAGGCTCAATATAGGCAAAAAACGTGGATTTGAGAACATCTTTTTTTTTTTTTTTTAAAGGAGATGGGCTTATAGAATGGATATAGACATTTTTTAATGGAGATTGGCTTATAGACTTCATATTGGGCTCATATAGCCTTAAAATATGAATATTGAGTTATAGCTTTTTTTTTTTTAAGTGAGATGGGTTTATAGCCTGGAACTAATAGATTAGGCTCAAAGCCTTACAACATGGAGATGTGACACCCGAACTTCCGGGGTGTCACCGTTGATGCCGTCGGCTTGCAGAAATGCGCGTAATGCCGTATTATGAGACCTATGCATGAGCAAAAATGACCACTTTGACCCATTCATCAATACTTTCGTAAAAATCGTATTTATATAACTTGATAGTTCGAGAGTTATTACATTACTCTTTGCAAAACATATATCAAAATTTAATGTTTTTAATACATGTTATACAAAATGAATCCCCAAAGAAAATGCAATCAGTCTTTCTGCTTCTAAAGCGCGGCCTCTAGTCGTCGTCCTCTTATACCTCTTTGTACACGAAATAATGATCCCTCGCAGGTGAAGCGTGCCGGGTGTAGTGATAATTTACTACGTGGGTTTACTCACACCTTTAAGTCTCGCAGCAATGTCATTGCAAAAACAATAGCCTTTCAAAGCGGAATATATGATCTGCGAGATATCTACGTACCCAAATCTCGTATGCCGAGTCTCATGAGGCTCCTACCATATACAAGCCAAATCTCACGAGTAAAATACGGTTTTGAAATAAAAGATTTTGTTCTTGAAAGCAGCATTTCTGAGTTCATTAAATATATTGGACACTACCCTCCGAAGCAAATTGCTAGATCATTTTTAAACGATCATGGAATTAAAGTATCGAGATGAAGCTGTTGGACAGCTCTAGAACATTGCGGAAAGTCTTCGCTAAATTCCTTTCACAACCATTTTCACTTTTCTTTTCATTTTCGTGTGTCATACACTCACACCTATTATTCTAGGGTGCCCCGATACATATGGAATGCATTATACAATTTCCAAACAATTCATGCTAATATATTTTACATGCATACATTAACATAATTAACTCACATAAATCATGTTATTCAATTTACAACAATAACACTAAAATTAGCTCACATAGGCTAATTAACCAATCAAGCAATTCATTTTGAATCACCCAAACCACACAACAAATCACGTTAACAGTGAAACCCTCGAGCCGGCACTGTTCACGGCCACACAATAAGGATTTCTTCCACTTGGTTCAAAGATTTTGAGGCCAGAATGTAGCGGCCATTCAAGCCCAATAGTCGTCCATTAAAATGACTCTTAGCGAAAGAATAAAATCAAGTAAGGAGGAAAATATCCTCTTATGCGGAGTTGTCGGAACTCATGAATCGGTGCCCACGCGTAGCCCTTGCAGCGTAGATCGACTTTGCTTCTTGCTCCGTCGAGAACCGACGGTCCGAATGCCAGGAAATCTAGAGAGTCACTATTTCTCTCTCTAAAACTAGTTTGGCCACACCTATTGCATGTTTTCTCCAATTTGGAGAAGATGAAGACTATTTAACGTGTATTATTAAACTTTTTAAAATTCCATCGTGTCCCTTCGTTTAAGCTGATTTGACCGTGACAATCTAAGCCATTAAATCTGCATCGTCGACTAATCATGCAACATGTAATCACGTGAGTACGTGTAGTAAGGTGACCTTTGTCACATCGCGTATCTCGCGGAATAGCCATTTACGACACGGAACACTCGGGCCTAAGCGTGAAATTTATTGTTTGAGTCGGTCGGCGTGGTAGTTAGATTTGTGAGGGCGATTCCAGCGATTGAAGTTCGTTTCATCATCCGAGATCTAGAAAAATTCCGGATTTTGACCAAAATTACCGTTTTATCATTTTTCAGAAAATTAGAATTTTCTCGGGTTTTATAAAGATGAGCTTATAGCCTTCAAATAACATATTGGGCTCATATAGCCTGAAAACATGGATAATCTTATAGCCTTAAAACATTAATATGGGCTTATAGCTTTTTTTTACTTTTTTTGAATGGAGATGGGCCTATACCCTTAAAACATGGGAATAGACTTTAGCCTTCAAATATTATATTGGGCTCATAGCCTTAAAACATGGAGATGGGATTATGTTCTTCAACTAAGGAACAAAAATTCGATTTTTCGATTGAAATATCGGTTATCGGTCGACCCCAAAATGATATTGCCAACTAATAGTTGGTTGGAAACAAAATTGGAGAAATTTTGGAAAAATCGCCAAAATATCATAAATTCCCGATATTTTGGTGAAAAAATTGAGATTGGGCAACACGTGCTGGGCACCACCATTTTTTAAAAATCGGCCAAATCGGCAGTTGATCTGGACCATCAGTTTTGTCCACGATTTGATCAAGCGGTCACGGAGTTTCATCAGCGGCACTAAGTACATCCCAACGGCTATATTTTTTATCCAACGGTTGATTTTAATTATGAATCTTGATCTAACGGTTCATAATGATTTCTAATAGATATATGATGATCAACTGATCGAATTTGAGGCAAAAATCAGCGAGTGTATATTTCTTTGTTGTATTTTTATAGTTCGTAGTATTCGTAGATTTGAAATATTTTTATTAATTTTTTACCTTTATCGATATTTTTGTAGAAAATATCCATCGATATTTCCTATATATCAATGGAAATCTAAGAAATCTTGGAGTATCGTAATTAGATATTTTGTTCTTAGCTTCAACTAATAGATTGAGATCATATAGCCTTAAAACAAGGAGATAGGCTTATAACCTTTCTTTTAAAGGAGATGGGCTCATAGAATGGAGATGTGTATTTTTTTAATGGAGATGGGCTTATAGCCTTTATAATGGGCTCATGAAGCCTTAAAACATGGATATGGTCTTATAGCCCTTTTTATTTTTTATGGAGATGGGCTCATAATCTTAAAATATAGAGATTAGTTTATTGCCTTCAAATAAGAGATTGAGCTCATATAGCCTTAAAACATGGATATGAGATTCAAGCTTTTTTAAATGGAGATGGGCTCATAGCCTTAAAACATGAAGATGGGTTTATAGCCTTCAAATAGCAGATATGGCTCATAACATTAAAACATGGAGATAGACTTATAGAGTTCAAATTAAAAATTGGACTCATATAGCCTTAAAACATGGAGATAGGCTTATAACCTTTATTTTGAATGGAGATTGGCTGATAGCCTTAAAACATGGATATGGGCTTATAGCCATCAAATAACAAATTGGGTTAATATAAGCTTAAAACATGGAGATGGGCTTATAGCCTTTTTTAAAAAGGAGATGTGCTCATAGCCTTAAAACATGGAGATGGGTTTCTAGCTTCTTTTTTTTTAAAGATGATGGGCTTATAGCCTTCAAATAGCAGATTTGGTTTATTGCCTTAAAACTTGGAGATGGGTTTATAGCCTTCAAATAAAAGATTGGACTCGTATAGCTTGAAAACATGGATATGGGCTTATAGCCTTTTTTTTTGTTTTTAGTGGAGATGGGCTCATAGCAAATTGGATACGGCTTATAGCTTTTTAATGGAGGTGGGCCATAGCCTTAAAATATGGAAATTGACTTTAGTCTTCAAATATCATATTGGGCTCATAGCCTTAAAACCACAGAGATGGTCTTATAGCCTTCAACTAAAAATTAGGCTCGTATAACCTTAAAAAAATGGAGATGGGCTTATAACATTTCTTTTAAAGGAGATAGACTTATAGAATGGATATGAGTTTTTTTTAATGGAGATTTGCTTATAGCCTTAGATTGGGCTCATGTAGCCTTAATACATGGGCTTATAGCCATTTTTTTTTAATGGAAATGAGTTTATAGCCTTTAAATAACATATTGGGCTCATATAACCTTAAAACATGAAGATTGACTTATAGCCTTTATTTTGAAAGGAGATGGATTGATGCCTTAAAACATGGATATAAGCTTATAGCCTTCAAATAACAAATTGGGTTCATATAACCTAGATGAGCTTATAGTCTTTTTTTTTAAAGGAGATGGGCTCATCGCCTTCAAATATGGAGATGGGTTTATAACCTTCAAATAACATATTTGACTTATATCCTTAAAAGCATGGAGATGCGCTTATAGCCTTCAAATAATATATTGGGTTCATATAGCCTTAAAACATGGATATAGGTTTTTGGCCTTTTTTTTTTTAAATGGAGATGGCCTTATAACCTTAAAACAAGGATATGGGTTTTTGGCTGTGTTTTTTTTCTTAATGGAAATGGGCCCATAGCCTTAAAAATGGAAATGAATTTAGCCCATATTGGACTCATAGCCTTAAAGCATGGAGATGAACTTATATCCTTTGACTAACAAATTGGGTTGATATAGCCATAAAACATAGAGATGGGCTTATTACCTTTTAAAGGAGATGGGCCTTTTATTAATGGAGATGGGCTTTATATTAGGCTCATATAACCTTAAAACTTGGATATCGTCTTATAGCCCTTTTTATTTTTTATGGAGATAGGCTCATAACCTTTAAACATGAAGATCAGTTTATAGCCTTCAAATAATAGATTGAGCTCGTATAGCCTTAAAACATGGAGATGAGTTTATAACTTTTAAATAACCAAGGATGAAAATATTGGTAAAAACAGATATATCGGTAATTAGATTTTAAGAATATATTAAAAATATCGATAAATATCGGTGAATATTTTTACAAAAATATCGATTCAATTAAAATTATATATATATATATATATATATATATATATATATATGCTATATATATAAATTTTAACATTTACATTCATTTAATATTATTAATAAATTTGTAAATTAAGATTAAAATTTTAAAAATTAAAATTACTTTCATTAAATGAAATTAAAAATAATATTAAAATAAAATGGATAATGTTTTATAATTATGAAATTAAATGTATAATTTAATATTATTTTTAGAATTATATTTTAATTTATACACTTATAATAAATTATTCGAATATTATTTATATAGATAATGAAATAATTCATATCTTAATTAAGATATATTAAAATCAAATGGATTCAATAACTATTAAATTAAAAAAATACTATATTTAATAAATTATTAAGATATTATAATATTTAAGATATCTTATTAAAGATATTACAAATATTAAGTAGATAATGAAGATTATATTATAATATTAACTTTTTAAACGAGATATTGTTTTATTTGTTTTCCTTATCAAATTAAATTTTGATTTAAAATATTGTAAATTTATTGATGATTTTAAAATTTTAAATTTTTTGATAAGGTGAAAGGATTTTATGAAAAAATAAAATGAAGTGTTAATGTTAAAACAATAATGTAAAATAGTACAAATATTCATAAGTAATAAGAGAATATAACAAATATTTGCACATTATATAATAAGTGCAACTCATTGCTTGATGGCTGCAATGGAGACATTTCACGCTTTTTGTGCGGGATTTGAAACCCCCAACCGACACAAAAATTGGAAAACAACATTATGACAATTAAGTATTAACAAGTGGTTTACTCTAAGCGACTATTGGTGGAGGATATCCTATTGTGAAATATATTGATATTTTGATATTTTGTTCACTTGCAAATATGATTAAAGATACCGTAGCGCTTAAAAGCGGCGAAGATGGACTGTAAGTTCAAATAAATTAAGCTCATATAGCCTTAAACCATGGAGATGGGCTTATAGCCTTTGTTTTGAAAGGAGATGGGCTGATAGCCTTAAAACATGGATTTGGGCATATAGTCTTTTTTTTTTTTGGATAATAAGGAGTTCAGCTTATAGACCTAAAACATGGATATTAGCTTCTAGCCTTAAAATAACAATTTGGGCTCATAAGACATGGAGATTAGCTTATAGCTTTTTTTTTAAAGGAGAGGTGCTCATAGCCTTAAAACATGGAGATGAGTTTATAGTTTTTTTTCTTTTTTTCAAAGAAGATGGGCTTATAGCCTTCAAATACTTGGTCGGCTCATGGCCTTAAGCAATGGAGATGAGCTTATAGCTAAATGTGATTGAGCTCATATAGCTTTAAAATATGGATATGAGCTTATAGCCTTTTATTTTTTTATTTTTTTATTTTTTTATTTTTTTATTTAATGGAGGCGACTCTTAGCCTTAAAACATGGATATAGGCTTATAGTTTTTTTTCTTTTACACGAATGGAGATGGGCCTGTGGCCTTAGGCGTGGAAATGGCTTTGTCTTGAGTGTAAATATTGAGACCATGGCGTAAAAAGCGTGGAGATGGAACTGTGCATGAAAACTAACAAATTGGGCTCATAGTCATAGAATATGGAGATGGGCTTATAACCGTTCTTTTAAAGGATATGGGCTCATGGAATGGAGATGAGGCTTATAGCCTTTAGATTAGGCTCATATAGCCTTAAAACATGGATATGAGATTAAAACCTTTTTTTTTTTTTAATGGAAATGGGCTCATAGCCATGGATATAGGCTTATAGCCATTTTTTTTTTTTTTTTTTGAATGGAGATGGGCTCATAGCCTTAAAACATGGAGATGAGTTTATAGCCTTCAAATACAGGATTGGGCTATAGTCTTAAAACATGGAGATGAGTTTATAGAGTTCAAATAACAGATTGGGCTTATATAGCCTTAAAACATGAAAGACGGGCTTATATAGTCTTAAAACATGGATATGGGTTTATAGTATTTTTTTCTTTTTTAATTGGAACGGAGTTGAGTTCATAGCCTTAAAACATGGATATTGGCTTATAGCCTTCAAATAATAAATTTGGCTCATATAACTTTAAAATATGGTGATGGTCTTATAGCCTTTTTTTTTTTTTAAAGGAGATGTGCTCATAGCCCTAAAACATGGAGATGGTTTTTGGGTTTTTTTTTTAAGATGTGTTTATTGGCTTAAAAAATAGCACATTTGGCTCATAGCCTTAAAACGTTGGAGATGGACTTATAACCTTCAAATAACAGATTGGGTTCATATAGCCTTAAAATATGGATGGATTTGGGCTTATAGGCTTTTTTATTTTTTTGAATGGAGATGGGCTCAAAGCCTTAAAACATAGATATGAGCTTATAGCATTTTTTTTTGAGAAAGGAGATGGGCGTAGCCTTAAAAGCATGAAATTGACTTTGCTTCAAATATATAAATATTGGAAGCATATAGCCGTAAAACATGGAGATGATCTTATAACCTTCAATTAACAAATTGGGCTCATATAGCCTTAATACATGAAGATGGACTTATAACCTTTATTTTAAAGGAGATGGGCTCATAGATTGGTGATGGAGCCTTTTAACTTAGGATGAACCTGCTTCATATTGGAGGCATATAGTGTAAACACTTGTTGAACTGGCTTTTTTTTTTTTTTTAATGTAGATGGAATCGTAGTGCCCAACGTAGAGATAAACATAGCCTTAAGATTGGGCTCATAGCCTTCAAATTGAGCTCGAGATAGCGCCCAACGGATATGAGCTTATAGCGTATAGTGACGGAGATGGGCTCATAGCCTTAAATCATAGAAATCCACTTATAGCCTTCAAATAACTCATTGGCTCATATAACCTTAAAACATGAATATGGGCTTAAACCCCTTTTTTTTTCCAATGGAAATGGGCTTATAGTCTTAAACAAACAAATTGGACTCATATAACTTTACAACATGGAGTTGGGGTAATAATAGAATGGAGATGGGCCTTTTTCAATTGAGATGGGCTTATGGCCTTCAAATTGGGCTTATAGCCTTTAGATTGGGTTCATATAACCTTAAAACATGGATATGGACTTATAACCTTTTTTTTTTTAATGGATATCGGCTTATAGCCTTTTTTTTTTTTTTTTAAATGGAGATAGGCTTATACCCTTAAAACATGGAAATGAACTTTAATCTTCAAATATTATATTGGGCTCATAGCCTTAAAACATCGGGATAGACTTATATCCTTCAATTAATAAATTGGGCTCATATAACCTTCAAACATGAAGATGGGCCTATGACATTTCTTTTAAAGGAGATGGGCTCATAGAACGGAGATCGGCATTTTTTTAATGGAGATGAGTTTATAGCCTTTAAATAACATATTAGGCTTATAGGCTTTATATTGGGCTCATATAGCCTTAAAACATGGATATGGTTTTATAGTCCTTTTTATTTTTTATGGAGATGGGCTCATATAATCTTAAAACATGGATATGGTTTTATAGTCCTTTTTATTTTTTATGGAGATGGGCTTTCATGGCACCTTAAAATACTAGGGTGTTTATAGCCTTCAAATAACATATTGGGCTCATAGCCTTAAAACATGGCGTTGGCTAGCGCTAATGGAGATGGGCTCATAACCTTAAAACATGGATATAAGCTTATAGCCTTTTTTTTTTTTTTTTTTTTAAATGGAGATGGGTTTATAGCCTTTACATAACAAATTGGGCTCATAACCTTAAAACATGGAGATGAGCTTATAGTCTTTCAAATAACGATTGACATGGCCTTAAAACATGGGGAGACAGGCTGATAACGCGAACGTGGATATGAGCATAGTTTTTATTTTGGAGCGGAGTTGAGAACACGTTTCTTCTGACATGGATATTGGCTTATAGCCTTCAAATAATAAATTGGGCTCATACAACCTTAAACATAGAGATGGACTTATAGCCTTTTTTTTAAAGGAGATGGGCTCATAACCTTAAAACATGGACATGGGCTTATTGCTTTCAAATAACATATTGGACTCATATAGCCTTAAAACATGGATATGAGCTTATAGCCTATCTTTTTCTTTTTAAATGGAGATGGGCACCGTAGCAAGCCCAAAATATGGAGATGGGCTGGCCCAGCCAAAATATGGATGGGCTTCACCAGCTTTTCCTTTTGAATGGAGATGAGTATAGGCTTTTTAAAGCGTGGAAATGGACTTTGGCACTTTAGAATTTCATTGGAGCCATAGGCTTTAAAGCATGGAGATGAGGAACATAGCGCTAGTAACAAATTGAAATCGAGATAAGCCTTAAAACATGAAGATGTGCTTATTACCTTTCTTTAAAATGAAATGGTCTCTTAGAATGGAGATGAGCCTTTTTTTAATGGAGATGAGCTTATAGCCATTAGAGGTGGAGCTTGAAAGGGCACTTACGTGTAGAACCATATAGCAACTAAAATATAGATATGGAGCTTATGAATTTTATTTTTAATGGAGATGGATATATATATATATATATATATATATATATATATATATATATATACTATATATATATATATATATATATATATATATATTAGTATATATTATAGATATAACTTCTAATGATATTAACATAGCCTTAAAATATGGAGATGGGCTCATAGCCTTAAAATATGGATATGGGCTTATAACTTTTTTTTTCTTTTTTTGAATGGAGATGGGCCATAGCTTTAAAACATGGAAATGGACTTTAGCCTTCAAATTTAACATTGGGCTGCATCGGCTTTAAAAGCATGGAGATGAAACATAGCCTTGACTAACAAATTGAGAATTGACAGTAGTAAAACATGAAGATGGGCTTATTATCTTTCTTTAAAATGAAATGGTCTCTTAGAATGGAGATGAGCCTTTGTTTAATGGAGATGATGTGACGTCCCAGCACGAGAGGTGGATTGTGACCCGTTAACTGCGGACTACTCGTGGATGTCGGGTAACGGGCACCACTCGTAATCGAGGCGAGTCTCAGCACATCTGAGACAGAGGGTACAAAATACAACTGTCCCAAAGCAGTTTACAATGACCATACCGGAGTCCACATACGAGGTAAAATAATGGCCACTTGGAAGATTTGCATTAATACCCACAAATACATCAACTATATACAATAATTCAGAGTTAATAAATTGCTCTTTACGAACGTATATCAGTTTTACAATTTTTAATACATGTTATACAAAATGAATACCCAAGCCACAACGGCTTTTCTTCTAAATGTGGCCTCTAGTAATGTAGTCCTCTATCACGCTCACTTGTACAGAAATAGTGATCCATGTGACGGGAGTGAAGGCAAAAGCCCGGTAGTGATAATTTCTCATTAAGGTTACTTTGCTAAGTCTTTATGTCATACCGAATAATCACATTCAAAGAAATACATGATCCTACTTGAATACACATGCCAGTTACGTCTTGAGTCCTCACCAGAGCTCTCTCGCACACATACCTAAACGAATCTTGAGTAAAATCCGGTTCAAAACAAAAACTTTGTTAGAAACTTACTTACCCGAATTCGATGTAAAATATATTGGGTACCCTCCGAGGCAAATTCTTTGGATAACGCTCACACGAAATAGTCATGGTCGTCGAAAGTGATCTATTGGGCTGACTCTCAAGGCAATTCTTGGAGAAATCTTAATCGAAATTCATTTCACAAACATTTTTCCTTTTTATTTTCTTTCATGTCATGCGCTCCTCCTAATATTCTAGGAATTGTCCAGTGCATATGGAATGCGATATACGATCGACAAACTCATGCTAATATATAAAACATGTATATCTTAATATAATTAATCACATAAATCACGTTATTAAATTCATATCAATAACACCAAAATTAGCTCACATGGGCTAATTAACAAGCACAAGCAATTCATTTTAAATCACTCGACATCATAGAAATTTACCGGATCGTGGCCCGGCTGGCATGAGGAAAAAAGTGAACGCTGGTTGGCTTTGGCATTTGACGCTGTGGGGACACTGGACAGTTTGAAGTGTTTGAGACCAGTGACCAAATCCCAGCTCGGGCATCCCGACTTCATTTGTGGCTGGCCAAGGCCTTTAAGGCGGGGAAAGGACCACACTTCGCCGAAAGGTTGCCGGACCCATTTCAGTCCGTTATCAGCGGCTGCCCAGCGCAGGTGGCTGCGCTTGCGTTTAGCAAAGACAGAAACAGTCCGGCGACTTGAAAATCTGAAGTTTTTCTACCTACCAAGTCTGAATCTCATTGCACTTTCGACGCGTTTTTTGTGTGGAGAAATTCATTGACTTTTGTCTTATTCTGCGTTGTTTCAAATAATTTCATCCTGTATCCCTTATGTTGAATTTTTGTGCTTTCGACTTGATCGGGCATTCATCTTATCTAACGTTGATACGCCCTTTGTATTTATGCTGAAGCATACGGCAGGTGACTTTTGCCATGCATATGCTATTGACTGTTATTGCGTTCGTTTCGTTCGACATCTGAACACGAAAATGACAATGACCCGGCGGTTTGAGGGCGTTCCCGGGGACTTCGGTTTGTGTCTTATCTCCCAGAAATTGGGTTCGTTGAGCCCCTTTTTAGCACGGTGACCGGGTTCTGGAATATCTGAGGTGGCGACTCACGGCCATGAGTGAGCACCGGCGCCGCTGTGAGCTCTTCCTGCTCAGCTATGAGTACCTGCCTGGCCTTTGCACAGTGGGGTGGGCCACACTGCACACCCTTTCTTTCCACTGCTGTAGCATACCTCTGGGCTGCTGCGTTTATGTACTGCTGGCTGCCTATTTTGACTGTAGACCCAGGCTCTTTGCCTTGCTATAACTGTATTGACTGTTTGATAATATGACTAAAAATGTTTTACTGGCTTGCAGAAACTGAGATTTATTTCCGCCCGCAGCTTATGTGACAACGGCTCTTGCTTCTGCCTGTTTTGGCCCCGAAATAACTTTGCTTTTTCCAATCCATTATTACTAAATAAACTGTGGCTCATTTTGATACATTACGACCCTACTCTTGCTGCATTTTTATTTGTAACTGCGGATTCAGGAAGCGCGTTCCTTGGGATGATCGGTATCGGGTTATTGGATTGTACCAGGCCCACCCAGGTTTTGGCTTGAGATTGTTTTTCGTGAACACCAGCCTGAGTTGTTGCTTTCAACCTGTGTTTGCTGCAAGCAAAAGTATGGACTGTCAGACTTAACCAGCATTAGCTAGTGCTTGAGCTTCTGTGTTTTGTTTGTGTTGCATTTCCATTGTTGACCAAAAAAAAAAGATTTTTTGAGTTTGTCAAAATTTCTGAATATTGAAAAATTAACAATGATTTTGTGGATTATCATTAAGTTAACCTTTACAAGCTGACAAAAGAATCTAACCTTCATATTTTATTAATATCATTAACATTATTATAAAATTGAAATAATTTTTTGATTTGTTTTAAAACATGCATAAAATGTTGATCTTTAGGCAAAAAAAAAAAAAAAAAAAAAAAAAAAAAAATTTTGAAGGATTGTTTACCTGGCAAACTGTCAGAAGCTGGAGAACTTCCAGCAGCGTTGTATTTTTTGAGTCTCACCTTGTTTGACAGTCGGGGCTTGTCGCTGCTTTCAGGCTCCGGGTAATGGGGAATACCTACTCCGCCTCGATCCTGCTGCGATAAAGAACCTTTCATTGAGGTATACAGGGTATCAACTCACATAACTGTTGATAACCTTATTTTGCCGGGACTCAGCCCGAACAAAACTAACTAACGACACGCCCGGGACTCCGACGCATGCTTTGAAGTGATACCTACCTTTGGAAGTGTTTGAGATGATATACCCAGCTGAATGTTTTGAGGACAGCGGTACTGCTCAGCCTGCTCCATCTCATGACTGATTGGAGCTTCTTAAAATGTGGTAGCAAACCTGTTCACCACCAGCCTCTTGTGTTTTGTTGGCGAGACGATCTCACCACATTTGTGACATGACCTCAGGCGGGGCGACTTTTGGACTAGGGGCCGGGTGACCACAGCCAAACTATGAGACTTTCTGCTGCTCACTATTATGAGACTTACCGCATGGCTAGCTGGCTGACTTAGGCATCACTATTCCACCATTTGAAGCCTGTGACTATAGTGGAAGAGTGCCACCTTCTTATTCATATGATAAATATTTGCTTTGTGACTTTAAAAGCGCTACGGCACAAGAGTTGATATATGACTCTTTCCAAAAACTTCAATGGCTTGTCTTCACGATACTTCCCACACGAGGGACCCCGATAAAACTGGCTGTATTTAATAATGTCTTCTATTTGCCAGGTGTACTCCTTCAGGCCTTCTTGTGACTTATTAAAACGAGCCCCATGATTCTACTCAGCTCTCTATACGACTCCACTCTGCAGTCTCTGACCCTTTCATATTTGCCCACGCATGGACCATTCAGCTGCTCTTATTTTGTTGCGTTTTAACTCTCCGAGAAATGGTTGACGGATTTCAGCCTGACGATGTTGACCTCCGACATGAACTTATTGGTATTCCTTTGACTCTTTTGACTGGCTTTCATTCCTCGTTATAATTTGAACGGCACCTAAGATTTATATCTTTTCCTCTTGTTCCTGCAGGTACTGGCCACGAAACCATTACCATTTTGCCATTTGCCTGTTGACCTGTGTGAGACTTATTTTGTACCTGTGAATACTTTTGCTGGCATTGTTTATTCATTTGTTTTTAACTTGCTTTTTTAAATTAAACTTCATGCCGTTCTTTGGCTGTTAGATAGACATCATCTTGGACCACCAAGAATTACAGACCTTTGCGACTGTTACAGGAGACCATGACGTTGGGCATCTGTGTCATGTTCCATTTGGGGTTTCTCCCAGCTGAGTCCCTGACCTCTTTGGGATTGAGCTGTGGCATCAGAGCTCGAGACTCATCCCATTCCAATTTCAGTGATACTGCTTGGAAGCAAGCACGAAGCAGGAAAGGCCACCTGGACATCAGCTCTCAGGCTGCTCATAATCTGCGTGTCTGATGGACTCCTTTTCTCTTTCTAGATAGGGACATTGGTGATATGGAATCTGAGTGACTCTATTCCCAAGGCTCTTTGTTTACTTTCTTTCCTCTTTCTGCTTCCCCCTCTGTTTTCCACCTAAACTTTACTCCGACTCAGCCAGATCTGGACCAGATGAGAATTATCTTCCTCCTTTTGTCATCACCTCATTGATTGTTTCCCAGTTTCACCTCCTGCCACATGCTCCTCCATGATTTCTTTGACAGCATAGTACACATATACTATGCCGCAGGCTCATTATTTAGCTCACTCTGCTGTGACTTATGTGGCTCACTTTTCTCTGAAAACCGCTGTGCTGCCGATATCGATACCGGTGCTTCTTCGTGAGGCTAAGCGGCGGAGATGATGACGTGGAAGAATGACAGCCGGTTGCGGCGAGCGTTCCGGTGGGGGTGACCCGAAGACAAATGGGGATAGAAAATTGCGGACGCGGCCGAGTCTGATGCGTCGTTTTGAAAGGTCAGTTCCGGGATCTTGATGCGGAATGATGCGACCGGATATGCGCCGACCAAACAGATCACCTCTGTTGTCTTACCTTTGGCTGACCGTGGCAAATGAATCATCCGACTATGACGTGTAACTCATATTTCAGCTGGCCACACTCAGGGAGGCGGCTGGGCTGTCCATTGTTCCGATATGACTTTTGCACATTTAGAGGAAATGTGACATAGTCTCTTATGTTTCTTCATTCCATTCCTTCTGTGACTTGAATAAGCGGCTCAGCTACCTGCGAATTTTTTAGCTAAAATGAGACGGGCTCACGGGATTCTTCTGCGTCATGACCAGGCTTTGACTTCACCCTAGCGCCACGCGGGCTTAGCGCATACCCCATGTTTTGCCTCGATGGGAGACTTCCACGACGAGACTGCAGCTACCTGCTGCCTCTTTGTCTTGGGAACGACAATGTGCGAGGCGGGGCGGCGGCCAAGCTAAAAGTACGGGCGCGACCGCGCGTGCTGTCTACAATTGACCTTGTAGTCTCGATCTGCCCATCCAGGGGAAGCCACATAGCCAACCTCCGCCGACGACAGTGCGCCGGCTACCATTTGCCTTACTAGGATGGTAATGCAAAGTGAAGTCATAGTCTTCTAGATACTCCATCTACCCTCATTGCCTCATGTTAAGGTCCCGTCATGTAAAAATGTACTTCAGACTCTTGTGGTCCGAAAACACCTCGAACTGCTCACTGTATAGATAGTGGTGCCAAACCTTCAAGGCGAAGACAATGGCCTTCAGCTCCATGTCATGTGTGGGGTAACTTTGTTCGTGGTTCTTTAACTGCTGAGAACCATAAGCCACTACCCTCCCGGATTGCATCAAAACACATCCAAGTTCGTTCTTAGAGGCATCACAATACATTGTGTACCTTTATCCCCTTTTTGGAACTATCATAATAGGAGTTGAAGTAAGCCTCCTCTTCAACTTCTGGAATGCCTTCTCACACGAGTCGTTCCACTCAAACTTGACTTCCTTCTGGGTCAATCTTGTCATAGGTGTAGCTAGTCGGGAGAAGTCCTCAATGAACCTCATATAATACCCTGCCAATCCTAAGAAATTGCGTTTCTTAAAGACTGACTTCGGTCTCTCCCAACTCATAACTGTCTCAACCTTCTATGAGTCCACAGATACACCCGAAGCCGACACCACATGTGTGGCGGCTCGTGCCATCCTACCGAACCCGACTTGGATCTTGAGACGATTCGGGACGTGGTCTCTTCTGAATCAATTCCACTTTTCTTTTGTCAGTAAAACCCATTTCCAATGCTCATTTTGTAAAGGATATTTATCTTTATGAAAATATATTTGTATATACTAATTCAACTTAAAGAGGGCCCATCATTTTGTTTTCAATACACATTTTCCATTAAATATGGCATTACATGCCCATTTAGTCCATTTACCACCTTTATACATTACGACATTATAAGTCGTTTTCAATACCAAAATTTTTACAAAACAAAATCAGAGTTTGTACAAAAAGTGTCAAATATATTTCATGAATGCATGATCAGAGCTTTACTTCAACTCCGTGAGGCCTTGAAGTTGACTCTGAATCGCTACAGTCTTTTCCTTCATACCTGTTCACTCGGTACCTGCGTGATGATAAAACAACACGCTAAGCATTTTCATGCCTAGTGGTTCTATACAGTTCTCTCTTCATTTCAGTTTAAGTAAATCATGTATTTTTCTAAATCAATGCCCAACTGTATAATTTTTCAATGACAATGTGGTACAATACATATATGTATATTTTCATTTAGTATATTCAAATTACAATTCATTGGTCATTTTAAATCATACTTTTCATATGCAATAAATGCTAACACCCCAAAATATACCTAGTCGTTTTGGCATGTTTTTATGGGTATTTTGGCAGAGTATAATTTAAATTTTTGCAATTTAAATTCTCGTGAAATTTAGAAAACTTAGGAAATAAGCAAGGAGTAAATTTGTAATTTAATCGAAATGGGATATAAATGTCATAGGATTATAAGGTTATATGCCAAAGTGGAATAAGAATAACTTGGTGAAAATAGAGAAGTGATGAAGGACCAAAGTGCAATAAAATGAAACTTAAGTCAAATTAATGCATTCTTGGTAGAACAAGGCTTTATGGAATTAGACGAAATAAGACCAATTTTTGGTCTTCTCATTTTAGTCATTTTGGAGGTTCATATGTGAAGGGGAGAAGAGAAGGGGAAGAAGAGAAGAAAAGAGGAAGCGAAAGTATGGATACATGACTTTGAGTGTAAACCATAATACTAGTTTAGAACTACTTGTGTATGGAAACCATGATGATTTTATATGGAAAATTTCTAGGGTTTAGTTAGGAATCCATCATAACCCTAGATTTGTTGAGAGTTGGGTTGGTAAAACCCTAGTTTGCATAAGATGAGTAAGGTTTTGTATGGATTCTTGTTATAAGGTATATGGATACATGTTTGGTGTTAGGAAAATTTGACCTAACTTACAAGTGATTAAGTTTGGGTTTGGAAAAACCCTAATTCTTCTCTATGTTTCATTTTGCTTAGGTTAGAACCCATTTGGGAGTTATTCTTAGTGATGTCTTTGGTGTACTTAAGAGTTTTGGTTTGATTTCGAAAAAAATGGAAGAAATGATAAAAAATCTAGGTAAGATCGGGGGTCCTTGGCCACGGCCAAGCACTCCCACGACGAAGGGACCCCTCACCCCAGCGAAGCAGTGCTTCGCCGAGGCGAGGCCGAGTGGGAAGAATGGCTCGGCCTCGGGTTCGCCGCGACGAAGCTATTGTTCACGGCATGAAAAATGCTGTGTTTTGGTTTTGTTTTGCTATTCCATTATTCCAAGGACTTGTCCATTGGACTAATGAGGACCTTATAAGTGTATAAAAGGGTCCACACATGTTTGTAAGGTAAAGTAAAGGAAAAATTAGACTGTACCTTGCCGCTTCGGCAGAGTGAATGGGCAAACTTAATGGCCCTATAATATGATAGTAAGTTCTTGAACACGCTATAATTGGCAAGAGTACGCCTGGGCCCGGATATAGAATGACACAGCACCTGCGTACGTGGGCGGGCACGTATAGTAGCCCGGTAATCTCGAGTTAGTGCGGCTCGGCTCTCGACCGTGCTTCGACACATTTAATACTTCGGTACTCTCTGTTTAGTGCTTGACACTCTGCATTTGAAGTCTTAGTACTCCTTGATTAGTGCGACAACACTCTGTCGATCTTCAACACTCACCTTTGTCTTACGACACTCGTATTATCTGTACCTTCGAATTACTTAATGTGTTGTAATCCTACTCATTCTTCTTGGTCTAAGTAGTCAAACAATTATATGATAAGGTTCTGATTAACGAATAAGAGGAAAGTAATGTACATCATTATGCTCTGAATGTACCTACGGGTACCTCTGTACAAGTATAAGTCTGCTAAAAGTATAAGTATAAGCTCTGTAACTCCTAAGGGAGATCTGAACAAGTATAAGTTTGCTATAAATACAAGTAGGCATATAAGTTTATTACTGGAATTCATGATAAATTCTGATATCTGTTACTGTTATCTGCTTGCTATAAATGTTTATATGCATAAGACATATGTTCCACTAAGCGTAAAGCTTAGCACGGGTTTTTAATCCATGTAGGTACAGAGGAGGGCGTCCGCGATCTGAATATGTAAATGTAAATGTAAATTTTTTTTATACGTATAAGTAAATGGGACTCAGGATTGTATATGTATTGACAATGTAAACACCACTACGGTGGTAGTTTTATTTTGTATTTTTGTATCCGATATTTTGATACAGTTACAAGACTTGGGCCCACCAATGTCTGAAAAAGCAAGTAACGAGTCCTAGTATAGTCTCGCGTCCTCTTCGTCTACCTAGGCGGGGGATGGGGGCGTGACAAGTTGTTATCAGAGCATCCTGGACTCGGGTTCGAACACTATGTCGGGTGGGGAGCCGAGATGGGTGCTACAAAGATGATATCAGTCTAGGTTTGAAGTTTCTAGAAGAGTCTTTGGCCACCCAGAGGCGGCCCGACCAGGTTGGCGGGTCGAACAGCCCGAGGACGCTCGGCCGAAGCCATTAACCAAATCCGTTTATCAAATACATTTCAATCTTTGTGGAAGCGATTTCAATTTAGGGCAAGCCCATAAACATTTACATTTAACAAAATGCATTTACAATGAAGGCATTCTATGCCTTTTCAAAATGATTTACAAAATAGATATTCAGAGTTCAAAATATTTTTACAAAATATCAAAGTTAAAAAAGAAACATGACATGAATGCACAAGTCGGAGCATACTCCGCAATTCCTTCTTTATGACTCAACGCTCCTCGATCTTGGATCCGCTTTCGATCACTATATATCAATCGGTACCTGCGCATTGGTAAAACAATACGCTAAGCATTTTCATACTTAGTGGTTTATACAGTTCTCCTCTCTTCCATTTCGAGTTTAAAGAAGTCAAATCATGCAAATTTTTCTAAACAATGCTTTTTGAATCTTTTTGAATGATCCATGCAAATACAATACATATATTTATTTCATATACATCCATTTACGGTTCATTGATCATTCCAAATATGCACTTTCTTATGCAATAAATCATTCAAATCATTTCATAACTTTCTTATCATTTCAATTTGCAATCATGCATTTCAATTCCAATATGTCAAAAATCTCAAAGTCATTTCAGTTCTGCCCTTAACGAATTTAACCTATGTTTTCGGTATATAGGATATCGGAATCACCGGCACGGTCCCGCTAGGCTGCGGTATAAAAACATTTGTTTTATATGCGATGCGGTCCATTTGAAATTTCTTGGCCCGGATTATAAAAAAAAATCAGATTCGTGAACACCCCGATGCTATCGGCCCCAGACTCACGGATCGGAGTGACACATCAATACATTCGTTTGTAGTACTGCTAATTTGACTCCTATTGGTATACCAATATATCCTTTATGCAAATTAACGGTTAATCATTTTATTAAGGGCTTTCAAATCACTAATAGCAAAATACAGTTTAGTATGTGTGTTTGTACAAACCATTCATTTTCAATAATCATAAAATTTTCATATGTAAATCAAGCGTCTCAAATCGAAAATCAAAACAAACTGATATATTTTCTAATATATTTAGAACAAACAGCTAAATCTTGAAACAAGAATAGAAGTAGATAGAACAAACATATCGTTTTCATTTTATAGTTCAAATAATGCATACATGCAAATGTTGACAAACTTTCATAACCAATCGGTTCAAAATCAATATGTGGCTTTTTAAATAAATAAGCATTTCCACAAACAATGCTTGAAATGAGGTTAGAGATATGAAGAACAAACCAATACTTGAAATAGGAAAAATAGACTTAGAACAAACCAAAAAAGATTGTCGTCCTTCAATTCCTGTCCTCGGAATCTCGACCTCAACTCGGGCTTTCCTCCTCGTTAACCCCTAATCCATCACACATATTTCACAATCAAAGAATAACCAAAGAAAAATCATTTGTGCATTCTAGGATTTTTGGTTAGGGTTGATGTCTACCTAATACACCTTAAATTGCCAAATTTTATGGGGACAATTGAGCCATATTTTGCTCATACATCCTTCAAGAAAATTATAGCTCTATGAGTCTATTTTTAGTAGGAATTTGAATCATCTCATTTGGATCACCCGGCGAGATTATGGCATCTTTATGCCATGATCAGTATGCCCGGTTACTCGATTTACCCTCTGTGTTTCTCAATTTCAAGGGTCTTAACTCCATAAATTGGCAATGGTCCCTTCTACTAATTTGAAGCTATGGTTCTAAGGTTTCTTCTCCAATTGGAATAATCCAATTTGGATCAATAGAACTCAAGTTATTGCATTTTACATCCATTCTACTCCAATTTGCAAAGCAGATCAGATTATTCTTACACATAGCTCAACTTTGACAAATTTCTGGGCACTTTGGGGTTACAATTGCATATACTTCCTTCAAGTAAATTATTTTCCTACAAGTATAGTTTACCCAGAATTTTGAATCACTCAATTTGGATGAGTGAAACTCAACTTATGGCCTAAATACTAAAACTATTCTAAAACACATAAGCGTTTGAGCTTGGACCAGAGAATTTTATCGAAACAGCATCACTTCAGCAATTTACGGGTCAATGGGAATCAAATGGGTATACTTATTTCATGGAGATTTGTTCTCCTAGACGTCTAGTGTGCCCGACAATTTGAATCACTCAACTGGTTGGATGAGAAATGACCAAGTTATGACCAAAACAAAAACATGGGTTTTGAAAATTTTGACAGCATCTCCCCTAAAACTTCATCATTTCCTCTATACAAAACTGCTCCATTTGAGGACCACAAACCAAATCAACCACAAAACTGAACTCAAACCAACAAAAAAAATCACATTTTTACAAAGCTAGGGTCTCTTCCTAACTCAAATATCATTCAAATAAATTCTAGGGTTTGTTCACACCTTGAATCACTTGGAAACCCTTGCCACAAACATATACGCCAGACAACCTTGCAAGTTCTTGCACAAATCTTTTGATTTCTTCTACAAAACCCTAGCTTTCTCTCTTTTCTCCTCTCTTCTCTCCCAAAAACGTTTTTGTGCTCTATTGAGCTCTTAGACCAAATTTTGATGCTTTAAGTAAAATCCTCGTAAGGCATGGTTGGCTCTGGCTCCCGTTTAGACTTAAGTTATCCCAAAATGCTATATAGCCCATACATCCTTCTATTTGCACTTCAAATTTCCCATATTCACTCTTAGACACATAAACATATTCTACCAAATAACCTTTGAGTCTGATTTTATAAAGTTTCCACTTTGCCCCCTTGACATATTAAATTTAAGGTTCGATCTTAAATCACTTATCAAATAACAGTAATATTCATTTAACAATTTTCATAAATACCCAAGTTTGGATCAATTTATACCCGAATATATAATAAAATTATTAAAAAAATTCTAGGGTATTTTTGGGGTGTTACAGTCTTAGATTAAGGATGTACCTACATAGTAATGTGTTGGCCTAATGTGGATGTCCTTGTTTTGTGTATTGTCTAGAATGGATCCACCTCAGGAAGCTGTAGATGAAATAGCTGAAAGCGTTAATCCTTTGGATCAATTTGTTTCTGGTCCGTCTAATTCAATGACAAATGAATATGCTTCAACTGAAGCATTGGTAAAGATCTCTCAGGATATGGCAAGTGTCTTAGATCGACTCATGGCCCCTCGAGCTCCGAGTGATTCAATAAGAAAGCTTGTAAATTGGAAGAATTCCATGGTACAAGAGTATGGGAAGAGTTCGATAAAGCGGGGGTTTTGGCTTGAAAAACTAGAAAAGGGCTCTAGATGAGTGAGATGTCCTATGTGGACAGGAGGCCACATGTGTAGTTTCATTCTTTATGATGTAGCTTATGATTGGTGGGTAGTTTTGAAATACCTTTGCTTCGAGATAGGTTACATGGGATTACTTAGTCCTGAGTTTATCTGAGAAGTATGTCATTGATGATTACAAGAATTAGTGAAGCAATTTTGAGCTCATCAAAGGGAAATTGGCGGTGGTGAATATGAAAAGATTAAAACCATCCTTAGTAAATATGCCGCAGAATTAGGTGCTACGGAAAATTCAGATGTGAAACGATTTGAAGAAGACTTAGATGAGTCCATCAAAAGGTACCTGTATTGCCAGCTCTGAAGTTGTCAATTTTTATTAGCTAGTACGGCGACCATAAAAATTGAGAAATGAAGAGTCGAGAAAAGAAAGAAAGAAAAAGTTACGAAGAGGGTTCCTCTTCCGGAAAAAGACTTAGAGAGTCACAAGTTGATTCAATACAGGGTTTAGCTACAAGGGGTAGGAGACAAGGACCTACCATGACACAAGGTTCCGGTCGAGGCACCTCAACCGGACAAGAGGAAAGACCTATATGCCCGTATTGCCATAGAAATCATTATGGTTTGTGTAGACGAGTAACTGAGAGTTGTTTCCGGTGCGGGAACCTTGGAGATCATGTGATAGCCAGGCGTTCCCAGGGATCCAGGAAGTTCTAAAAAATCCTCGAGGAAGTGGTAGGAGGAGATTCGAATGTACCTCCACAGAGACTCGAGTAGGGAGTAGAGGGACGAAGTGGTTCCACGAGGAAGAGTAGTGCTTGAGATTAATGAATGATCCTGCTACTACATTTATCGAACTTATGTTATGAGAGCTCGTGAAGATCCGGATATACCAAGGGTTATTGCTGGTACTTTCACACTCTTTGATATTGACTTGTATGCTTTAATTGATCCGGGCTCTACGCATTCATATATATGCATGGAAACTAAAATGAGTGATAAATTGCCTTCAGTAGAGTTGTTAGCTTATGACCTACTTGTTACAAGTCCTCTAGGGCATAGTGTTAGAGTCAACCGCGTGTATAAAAATTGTCCCCTATTGGTACATGATAGGGAATTCTCAATTGATCTAATTGCTTTGCCTTTCCATGAGTTTGATTTGATATTAGGAATGGACTGGTTATCCAAACATCGGACTATAGTAGATTGTGATAAGAAAACAGTTTTGCTTAAATGTTCTGATATGTCAGAAGTAACAGTACATGGTATCCGATCTGAATCAATACCGAAAGTTATTTTAGCTATGGAAGCCCGACGTTTTCAGAGAACAGGTTGTGAAGCCTTTTTGGCTTTGATTCTTGACTCCAAAAGAGAGCAAGTGAATTTAGAAAACATTCCTGTGATTAGGGAGTTCCCTGATGTATTTCCCGAGGAATTACCGGGAGTACCACTTGAAAAGAGAAGTGGATCTCTCTATTGAAGTAGTATAGGGGAGCGACTCCCTGGCCCGAGGGCACCTGCAGTATGGCTCAATGAATTGAAAGAGTTGAAGACTCAACTCACAGGGGCTTGTGGATAAGGGTTTCCTTGAGCCTAGTGTACCACCTTGGGGCGCGCCGGTTTTATTTGTTAAGAAGAAAGATGGCACTCTTCAAATGTGCATTGACTACCGACAAATAAATAAAGTGACAATTAAGAATAAGTATCCGTTGCCAAGAATAGAGGATTTATTTGATCAATTAAAAGGAGTAAGTGTCTTTTTGAAGATAGACTTGCGATTGGGATATTATCAACTCCGGGTAAAAGAGGTTGATGTCCCGAAAAAAGCTTTTTGAACCCGTTATGGCCACTATGAGTTTTTAGTAATGCCATTTGGGTTGACAAATGCTCCGGCTGCATTTATGGATTTGATGAAACGAGGTTTTCCGCCCCTATTTGGATGTTGTTGTGATATTTATTGATGACATCCTGGTGTATTCTAAAGATGCACAGGAACATAAACACCATTTGAGGATAGTATTGTAAACTTTGAGAGAGAATAAGTTATTTGCAAAGTTAAGTAAATGTGATTTTTGGCTTAAGGAAGTGTCATTCCTCGGTCATATCGTATCTGTTGAAGGTATTAGAGCGGACCTAATGAAAATTGAAGTAGTCATGAATTGGAAGCCTTCTCGAAATGTAACCAAGGTGAGAAGTTTCTTAGGCTTAGCAGGTTATTATCGGAGATTTGTACAAGTATTTTCAGTTATAGCATCCTCGCGCCACAAGATTGCTGGGAAAGGAGTAGAGTTTCGATGGGATGAGTGAGTGCCAATCGATTTGAAAAGTTAAAGAAATGCGGTTGAAGCACCCGGTGTTGATCTAGCCACACAGGTAGGGAATATACTATGTATAGTGATTAGCCGGATGAGTTTGGGATTGTATTAGTAAGATGGGAAAGTGGTGGCTTATGCTTCCAGACAGTTGAAACCGCATGAACAAAACTATCCCACTCATGATTTGGAGTTAGCAGCTGTAGTGTTCGCTTTGAAAATTTGGTGACACTATTTAGAAAAAAGTAGAGTTTTTACTGATCATAAAAGTCTAAAATATTTGCTAACTCAGAAGGACTTGAACTTGAGGCAACGTCGGTGGTTAGAATTGTTTAAAGCCTATGATTGTATAATTGATTACCACCCCAGAAAAGCAAATGTAGTGGCGGATGCCTTAAGTAGGAATATGATTTTTGCTTTGTCTTTGAAAGATTATGACTGGAGATTTGATTCTGATGGAGCCTTGTTGGCTCAATTAAGAGTTATACCGGATTTGAAGCAAATGATAATAAATGCTCAGAAAGATGATGCCCGAGGATTCTGAGATATGCAATTAGTGATCTTAGAACAAGGCGATTATGCCATAGATGAAAGTGGAGTTTGTTGTATAAAGGCTTGAAGGTGTAATCATGCGAATGATATGGATTTGAGAAAGAAAATATTATATGAAAGCCACAATACTGTCTTCACCATGCACCCTGAAGGAAATGAAATGTACCAGGATATGAAATAGTATTACTGGTGGCGAGAGAAAAAATAGGAAATTTCTGAGTACGTGTCTAAGTGTCTAACGTGTCAACAAGTAAAGGCTGAACACCAAGTACCGTCCGGTTTATTTAATCCCCTTCCAATTCCCCAATGGAAGTGGGATAACATTACTATGGATTTCGTATCCGGTTTTCCCCTCACCCAATGAAAACATGGTGCAGTTTGGGTGGTGAATGATTGACCAAGTGCGCTCACTTCTGCGTCCAGGCGCAATACTCCATGGATGATCTATGGATTTTATGTGAAGTGAGTGTCGGATTGCATGGGATTCCAGTATCGATAGTGTCCGTAGCGATCCATGTGGTTTGCGATCAAGGTTGCAGGAAGGAATTCTGATGAGCTTTGGTCTGAGAGTTGAACTTTGTATTTCTTTCCGTCCACAAGCAGGATGGACAATCGAAAGGAGTAATTCAAATCTTGGAAGATATCGCCGAGAGTATTAGATTTTCTGGAAGTTGGGATAGATATATTCCACTCACATGGAATTTGCCTATAACAACAATTATCAGTCGATATTAGTATGGCCCGTGTAAACTTTTGTATGGAAGAAGATGTGGGGCTGTGTTGAATTTGAGTTAAGACGAACATAAGATTTTTGGTCCTGATTTAGTAAAGGACACAGAAGAAAAAGTTCAGATTATTCAGCAGAGGTTAAAAGCTGCCAGTGATAAACAAAGGTCTTATGCTAATTTGAAAAGAAAGGGTATAGAATATGAAGTCGGAGACAAAGTGTTTTTAAAAGTATCTCCGTGGAAAAAGATACTTCGCTTTGGAAGAAAAGGGAAATTGAGTCCAAGATTCATTGGCCCTTACGAGATTTTAGAAAGAGTTGGACCAGTAGCGTATCATTTGACACTCCCTCTAGAGTTAGCCAAATTACATGATGTATTCCATGTGTCTATGCTTCCGAGATATCGTTTTGACACATCGCACATATTACCAATTCAAGATATACAAGTATAAGAAGATTTCACTTTCGATGAAGAGCTGAAAGCTATTCTAGATCGTGAAATAAGATAGTTACGAAACAAGCAAGTTCCTCTGGTAAAAGTGCTTTGGCAACATCACGGTATGGAAAGACGACATGGGAACGGGCCAGTGAGGGGCACGGTACCCTCGGCTCTTTAGTTCGAGGTGATTTCGGGACGAAATTTCTTTTAGAAGGTGAGTGTAACACAAAATACTCTAGATGCGTTTTGACATGTTTATGGGTATTTTGTAGGTATAATTTAAATTTTTCGCAATTTAAATTCACAACGTGAGAATTTCGAAAACTCGGAAATAAGCAAGGGTAAATTTGTAATTTGTTAAAATGGGATATAAATGTCATAGGATTATAAGGTTATATGCCAAAGTGGAATAAGAATAACTTGTGGTGCAAATAGAGAAGTGATGAAGGACCAAAGTGCAATAAAATGAAACTTAAGTCAAATTAATGCATTCTTGGTGGCCAAACAAGGCTTTATGGAATTAGACCAAATAAAACCAATTTTTGGTCTCTCATTTGGTCATTTTTGGAGTTTCATACGTGAAGGGAGAAGAAGAAGAAGAAGAGAAGAAGAAGAGGATGCTAAGAAAGGTATGGATACATGACTTTGAGTATGGAAACCATGTTTTAGTTTGGAGACTACTTGTGTATGGAAACCATGATGATTTTATATGGAAAATTTCTAGGGTTTGATTGGAGTCCATCCTAACCTATGTTGTTTGGGTTAGAACCCATTTGGGAGTTATTCTTAGTGATGTCTTAGATGTACTTGAAAGTTTTGGTTTGATTTCGGAAAAAAAGGAAGAAATGATAAAATCTAAGCGAATCGAGTCACTTGGCAGCGGCGAAGGACCCTACGCCTGCTCAAACAACGCTTCTCAGCGAGGCCGAGTGGGAATAGCGACCTGGGTTCGTCGCGGCGAAGCTACTGTTCATAGCATGAAAAATGTTGTGTTTTGGTTTTGTTTTGCTATTCCGTTATTCCAAGGACTTGTCCATTGGACTAATGAGGACCCTATAAGTGTATAAAAGGGTCCATACATGTTTGTAAGACAAAGTAAAGGAAAAATTAGACTGTACCTCGCCGCCTCGGCGGAGCAAATGGGCAAACTTAATGGCCTTATCATATGATAGTAAGTTCTTGAACACATATAATTATAGGACTTCCTAAGACTAGATATGGAATGACACTGCGCCTTTGTTACGTGGGCCGGCATGTACTCTGATTATTCTTTGACGACACTCACTGGCCAGATTAGCCCGACATTTAGTACTGGTACTCTCTATTTAGTGCCGACCTCTACATTGGCCTTGGTGCTCCTTTGATTAGTGCGACGACACTCTCTATCAATGCTTCGACACTCTTGCTTTGTGCTACGACACCTCGATCTTGTCTGGAGTACCTTGGGTGCCCCATTTGTGCTGTGTTATACTCATTTCTTATTCTTGGTCTAAGTAGTCGAGCAATTATATGATAGGGTTACGATTAACGAATAAAAGAGGAAAGTAAAGAAATGTACATCATTAAAACACGAGATAGCCCTCTTGAAGGTACTCTGTACAAGTATAAGTCTGCTAAAAGTATAAGTATAAGCTTTGTAACTCCTAAGAGAGATCTGAACAAGTAGGCATATAAGTTTATTACCGGAATTCATGATAAATTCTGATATCTGTTACTGTTATCTGCTTACTATAAATGTTTATATGCATAAGACATATGTTTCCCACTAAGCGTAAATCTTAGCACGAGTTTTTAATCCGTGTAGGTACAGAGGAGGACGTCCGCGATTTGAATATGTAAATGTAAATGTAAAGTTTTTGTATATGTATAAGTAAATGAGACTCAGGATTGTATATGTATTGACAATGTAAACACCACAACGGTGGTAGTTTTATTTTGTATTTTTCTATCCGATATTTTGATACAGTTATAAGACTTAGGCCCACCAATGTTTGAAAAAGCAAGTAAAGAGTCCCAGTATAGTCTCGCATCCCCTTCGTCTACCTAGGCGGGGGATGGGGGCGTGACAAGTTGGTATCAGAGAATCTCGGACTTGGGTTTGGACCATGATTGGAGTCGGAACAGAGACGAGCCTTCTGATCTAAATCATTCAAGCACAAATCATGCATTTCACAATTTTCTTTTCATTTTGCCCTTATGTGAATTTAACCAATGCTTTATGTGCACAAGATAATGAATCAAACACGGTCCGGCTGAACTCTGCGTCGGTATAAAAGGTTTATAACATAGTCACGGTCCATTGACTCTTGTTGGTTATTAAAAATCATTCTTGAACACTCACAAATCTTGTCCCATTGGGCTCATTATCGGGTATTACATCATTACGTTCGGCAATACTACTCATTTGACCCTTATTGGTATACCAATCTATCCTTAGCTTCGAATTTAACGGTTAACATTCTGTGAGGCGCTGAATCATTGAAATTTACTGATAGTGTATATACACATATCCAAATACTTGGTTTCCAATACTCATGCAAATTTTCAAGTGCAATTCATTTCACAGTCAGTTGTATCAAATCAATTTAAAACAAATCAATATGCAATTTATCGCAATTCATTTCAATAAATCAACTTATTTCATAATCCTTCAAACATTTTAGAAATAGAGAGAGAGAAGTGGAGAACAAACCATTTCATTTTTGGCTCAAACGGAGCATACATGCATATTCATATAAAACCTTTTAAATTTATTTTGTCAAACAAAACACAAAACCGAAACAAGGAAAGAAGTGTGAAGAACAAACCTAAAATGGTTGTCGCTCTTCGATTCATATTCTTGGAATCCCGTTCTTGGGTTAAGCTTCTTCACCAGCCTGTCTATCACCAAATATGTCACTGTCGAAAACTGACCCGAAAAAGTTAGTTGTGCATTCTAATATTTTAGTTAGGGTTGATGTCTGTCACACCTTCACTTAAAATTTAATGGGGACACATAGACCATATTTTCTCATGCTTCCTTTAAGAAAATGATAGCTCTATGAGTATATTTTTAGTAGGAATTGGAATCATCTCATTTGATCACCCAAACTCAAGTTACGACATTTTAATGCCAAATTGGTCGGTATGCCCAGTTCACTCGGTTACCTACTGTTATTCTTGATTTTAGGGGTCTTAACTCTATAAATCAGTAATGGTTTCTTCTGATTATTTGAAGCTATGGCTCTAAGGTTTCTTCACCAATTGGAATCATCCAATTTGGATCACCAAACTCAAGTTATTGCATTTACATCAGGCCCTCTAATTTGCAAGCGGAATCAGTTGTTCTTGCGTAAGCTCAAAGCTGACGGATTTATGAGAACTTTGGGGTTACAAATTGTGTAAACTTCATTCAAGTAAATTATTCCCCTAGAATTATAGTTTACCTAAAATTTTGAATCACTCACTTTGGATGAGTGAAACTCAACTTACGGCTAAAACACTACAACTACACCCAAAATAAAGCATACCCGTCAGCTACTCGAAACTCACATTTAAGCCCATATTAGGGAGCCTTAGAGATACAATTTTCTCCCTGTACCTTCTATAAATTTGTATCTCTAGAACTTATGGTTCTTTACAAATTGGAATCACTCAATTTGGATGATTATAACAACTTATGGCAAAGCAACGGGGTTTTGAAAATTTTTGACAACAACTCCCTTTGAAACTTCATCATTTACGTTTATTCAAAAATTCCACTCAAAACCAATCCTAACCAAAGCACTTTGAAAAACAGCGAAACAACTCAGAGTGATCTACAACCAATCAAAATCACCTTTACATAAGGTTAGGGTTTTCCACTGAATCCCAGAAATCATCAAAGAGGAGTTAGGGTTAGTTTTCTTACGTTAGCTCTCTTCAAATCTTCTCTCCCTTCTTGCTTGAACAAAGATAGACCAAGAATGGAGAGGAAACACATAAAAATACCTTCTTCTCCCAAGCCTAGCTCCTTCTCCCCTTGCTCCTCTCAAAAACGTGAATGCCCAAATGAGCATTCCATAGACCACTTTGGTCTTTATTCTCATGTCACGTGTAATGCCATGTATGGCTAGCACATTAATTGGCTTTTTCTCATTTTAAAGCCTTATTTCACTTTCATTTCCACTTAATTTCATTTCATTTCATTTATACTTTGGCACTTACATTACTCATTTATGTCCCTTAGGTCCTCATTTGACATTTTTACCAAATTTATTTGGCTCTTGTAAAATTTCCTGGTTTTTATCATTATTATTATTATTATTATTATTATTTTAATCAATTTAAACGCTGGAAAAATAAAATTTAATTTATTTCATACCCTAAACATGTTATCAAACTGTTAGGAATTATTTTAGAAAGCGTTCTGACATGCCTCAATTTCACCTCGATAATTTAAAATTCACCTTCTTTTGAATTTGACATCTGGCCCGATGGTCTCTCGAGGCACGGAGAGCAATCCTAAAGTGACTCTCATGCTCCTCTTCTGACTTGGAGTAGATCAGATGTCGTTAAAGAAAACCCTGACGGTAGTCTAGGTAGGGTTGGAGACACCCTATGCATGAGATCCATGAATACGGATTGGGCGTTCGTAAATCCCAGATAGCATCCTTTGTGAACTGAAATGCCCATGTTAGTCTAGCGTTGTCTTAGGGATATTTGCTTCCTAACCCTCAGCGTAGTAGCGGGTGTAGAGATCTATCTTAGAGTAAGCTTGTCTGCCTTTTACCCTCTTTGGTAGCGTGTACCGGCAACCCCAAACTCAGTGATACTTCGACGGTAGAAGATCATGCTGAAGCTAAAATTTGTGTTATGCTGGCTTTGTATAAATTTATTCTTTTCTATACTTGTGATTTTATAAAATTTCGGCAGCATAACAGCTGCATATAGGACATATCCCAAAACCTGTAAATACAAATTACACTTCTAAAATATGTGACCCAGCAACACTTCTTTAAGAACCTCAGGGCTCCATCACGGCTATAAAACAAAACTATGTACATACATATGCACAACTATACAAGTTTAAAGTATTTTCTTACAAAAGTTAGTTATACAACACATATAACTAGAAATCAGGAGGACCACTGATATCATCCGGCGTCACAGCGTACTTTGTACATGGAAGATAATTTTTAAAAACAAGAAAATAATGAGCTAAAAGAGCTTAGTGAGTGTATACTTTATAAAATGCTTGCTTTTAAAAAATGTCTCAAAAGCGTAAAAGCGATATTTTACAAAGCGCTTTTAGAAACCTTTGCTATAAAAGTTTCTAAAACTTTTCGTAAAAATGCTTTGCTTGGTTATCGATGGTCGATTTTAAGTATTATGTAAAATGCTATAAATATAATGATCTACCAGCACAGGCCTTTCTTGCTTCTTTGTACCTAGTAAACACGGGGAGGCTTTGTGTCTTTACCGTGCCAGTGGAAGGACCTCGTGTCCACATCACTGATGATAAATATAATTGGAATGCTCCATCACCACATAATAAGCTAGCTTGCTAACTCTATATACTCCAGTACGTGCCACGGTCCTCCTCTAATATGCCATAATGCATGAGCTAGGTTTGCTGACTAGAAAAATATAAAATGAAATGCACTCATGTCTTAACTTCTCCGTGCACGCATGGAATACCTTTGACCGGTAATGCTTGCTTAAGACTAGGGATTTCTTAAGGTCTAACTTATAAAATATAAGTTTGCTTAGCATAATAAACATATTACTTGCTTTATAAAATATGGTTTAACAAATCAAAACCATAAACTTTAAAATATGGTTTAACTAAATCAAAATCATAAGTTGCTTGCTTGTAAACATATTGCTTGCTTTATAAAATATGGTTTAACAAATCAAAACCATAAGCTTTAAAATATGGTTTAACAAATCAAAACCATAACATTCAAATCGTAAAACGATTTATAAAATAATATACTAGCATTGAAAAATAAGGTTTAGAACACTCACTTTCCGTTTACAATAATTGAGCGCGACTTCACAATTTCTTCGCCTCCGCTTTTACCTTACGCATTCAATGTATTAGACCACTCGCGTCATCACAAACAAACAACTTAAACAACACTTGGTGCTACAATTAAATTTTTCAAAAAATATGTGGGCTCCAAATGCCATTCACAAGCATATGGCCAAATTCTAGACTAAAGGGGCTTTCCGTAGAGTCTAAGAACACCAGAATCGGAGTTCGGACGAAAAAGTTATGGCCGTCCAAAGTTGGAGGCTTCACATGAACAGTGACATATGCGAACCCAGAAAAATACGTTTCTCTGATTCTCTAAACGTCATCCAAACAGCCCATAAGGCTCAACCAAGACTAAAACGACTTCTAGATGGAAAATAAACCCTAAAACATCAGTCCCGGGATCAAAACCAAACCTCAACATAATTAGAATTTAGCGAAAACAGTTCTGAAAATCTATTGAACTATCTGGCAGTCCCAAATTCAACTCGGATTGTCTGAAAATAGTCCCAAAAATTCAACTCGAATTGTCCGAAAACATTCCTGAAAATTCTTAAAAATTCCTACACTCAGTCCAAAAATTTTGGACTGAAATTTACAGCATCTCACGACCTCTAAGCAAATCCCAAGCCATTAAATGACCTTTAGGATAGGAATAACACAAGTAAGAAAATTCCCTACCTCTTAGAGTTTGACGAAACTCTAAGATTTTCGTACCCACGAGTAGCTTGCGATGTGTAGATCAACTTTGTTTTTTACTCTGACGAAAACCTACGGTTCGATTTCCGTAGATCTTAGAGAGAAGCGAAGAAAAGGAAAAAAAAAAAAAAATCTCTCTCTCAAGTCTCGTTCTCCCACGCACCAGTCTCCTGTCTCACTTCTCTTTTACTTTTATTCTTTTTCGTTTGTTATTTTTTTATTTTTTATTTATTATTATTATTATTATTATTATTATTATTATTATTATTATTATTTGGATATATGGCTTATATTGCCTCATTCGGGTCCGTTTCTACCCCGAAACAATTTATTTATTTTCAGTTCACTTTATTTTAAATGAACTTAGCTCAAGCCATTTCCTGATTTCCAAGATTTTCGTAAAAATCTCGTCCTTGAAGTCACTGGCAACTTATCATTTAGAAAATCGTAAAAATATTCCGACTGTCTTAGAATTCGACGAAACTTTTCTGGGTCACTAGATTTTACGAGACGAATTTAACGACACAGTCCGTTTCGTCATTCAAGATGTAGAGAATTTTCTAAGCTTCCTTGAACCATATGGCAATTTGTTATTATTATTATTCTTTTGCAATTTTTGAAAATTTCTAATAATAATTTTTTTTTTTCGGGTTTTACAGTGCCACAATTCTTTGAAAACTTTACAATTTCATTCTTAAAAACAACGTTAAAAAATACTACTATGACACTCAAATAATAGAAAGCCCTTGGTGCACATATGCGACCCTACGGTTACATGTATCGTACACCCTCTCGGGACGAGGCGTTACACGTGCCCCTCTCAGCTAATCAAATAAATCATCAATCATTGGTAGAGGGTACTTATTCTTGATAGTAACCCTATTCAACTGTCTGTAGTCTATGCATAGCTAAAGGGTCTTGTCCTTCTTCTTGGCAAACAACATCGAAGTGCCTTAAGGTGAAGTGCTCGGTCTAATAAAACCCCTGTCCAACAATTCCTATAATTGGACTTTGAGTTCTTGCAACTCAATTAGCATCATTCTATGCGGAGTCATTGAAATAGGAGATGTACCAAGGTGCAACTCAATAGTGAAGTCTACAGCCCTATGTGGAGGTAATCCCGGTAATTCATCACAAAAAACGTCCTCATACTCATAAACCACCTAAGGTAGACCCAACTCTTGTCTCGCCTCGTCCTCCAGGGTAAGGCTTGTTATCCAACTCATCAACTGCCCGTGCCATCTAGAGTCATACATGGCTTGGGGTAAAACATCGTGCTTATCCCCTTTAAACATAAAACAAATACCATATGGTGTGTAAGCAATGACCCTCTTACAATCACAATCAATGACGACTCGGTGTGTAGGTGATTAGTCCGTCTGAAATGACTCAAACTCAGAGCATGTCCATGACCTTTAAGGTCCACGATTGAGTAGAATCATCGAGGATGTCACAACTCACCTTGACTATATTTGATCAACATTCTGCAGCTCTGGGGAGAACTCATAAGCCGTGTCTTCGAGTTTAATCTTTAAGCCCAAATCTTCTACGGCAGTCTGCAAATAAAGGAATGAGATGCACCAGAATCGAATAATACTCTTGCCCATAAGCGAGAGAGTAGAAATGTACCCTGAATGACTGACGGATCTACAAGCTCAGTCTGAGATGTGATGGTGTAGACACGCCCCTGGGTCCTTGAAGTCCCTGCTTGTGAGTCTTGGCCTCAACATCGACCCATGCCCTGGCCCATATGCTTTGATTAACCATGAAGTAGTGAGGCCTATACGGCTTTTCTGGGACTGGTATTGTCCCTGGCCCATGATGGGGTAGGAAGATTTCATCAGTACGTAAGCGTCCACGTGATTAGGACTATGGTGTCCCATAACTTTGGGATCCTTACCTCTGAAGGTAATCCCGTTTCATGTGTCTAGGCTAGTGGTGTGACGCCCCAGTCAGGGTCCGTTAATGACGAGTCTGACCATTTGAATTCTACGTGGATTTGGTTGACCCAGGATGCCATTGTTGTATCCATTTATCGGGATCCATATTTTCATAAAAATGGGCGTCTCCCCTTTGTTGGGGGCTCGCCCGACATACAACTTTGAATAACAGTATAATCATAACCCGTCAAAGGTCTCGACAGAGTAGTATTGACCCCACGGGGTCCATCACGTCCCATATCCCGATATATACATCCCTTTAATAGGACCCGTTCATTGCATTGAAATCTAAAGCCATAGAAATAAAGCAGCTTAATTACGGTCAAAAGTAAGAGTCCGATCATGGTCCTCTTACCATAGTACATGCCCAGAGCTATTTGAAACGATAGTCGAAAGGATTTAGTTTCAATTCTTTTATACAAAATATTTTTACAAAAATGTTACTCAAAGGTAATATCAAGGCCACACATTGGCCTTCTTCATAATCACGGCCTCGTCGGAGCGTCGTCTCCATGTACACCACTTGTACCTGAAAGGGGGTCGCACAACGGGGTGAGCAAAGCTCAGTAGAAAAATTCTCCTACAAGGGCTACTCCCCACATAAAATGCACATGCAATGGCAACCATGAAAATGTCCAATCACATTCCATATAAATAATGCAACCCTATATGGAATATTACATGTCATGCATGAGATGAGACTCCTCATGCCCACAACCCGAGTCCCGGCTGACTCCCTCACACCTGCAATGCCAAGTGTGAAAAATAGTCATTGGTGTTTCAACTAATGACTTAACCCGATGAACTGACCCTCGATGTTTATTGATTTATCAAATCCCGGTGTGTTTATTTGGGTTGCGAATTTGGGGTCTCAGTAGGCCCATGCGTCTTAGGCACACTTTAAATGAGAACTTTCATGGCTGGATACATATCCTAACCAGGAATACAATTTGGGTCTTTCACCTTTGGGGGGTGATCACAGCTCGTCTTGCCCTTTGAACTACCACGAAATTTATTGTTATTATTTTTATGTGCCCGTGAGTCTTAATTTTGGATGTTGTCCCAATTTTCGAGCTCACTACACATTCACGAGAATGGTGAATAACCCGATACCATGCACCCACACGGCTCGATGCAATGTGTGCATGGCAGTCACGATCGTGCGGTGATTTCATGCTATGTCATGCTACATGAAACATTTATAAATTCTGGATAATTATATTTCCTACATATAATTTTCATTCATCACAATTTCCATGTTAATACATCACGCAAGCACATATTAACATGATTTTGACACACAACCGCATATTATTTAATTTTCAACAACCACGAACAAAATGACACGAATCTCGGACCCGCCTTAAAACGGGGCACCTCTTGGTCCCTTCACGGCCATGAACCATTTTTCATTCATCAACAAATTACAGTGATACCAAAACACACAACAAAACCAGAAGACATCAGTCCCGAGATCAAAACCAAACCTCAACACAGTCCGGGACTGCCCGAAAACAGTTCCGAAAATCCTGTTCGGACTGTCCGAAAATAGTCCCAAAAATTAGTCAATTTGTCAGAAATAGTCACAGAATTTTAAGTATGGACAATGAAGAAAGCAGTCGAAAATTCCTATGCTCGGTCCCCGAATTTTGGGACTGAAATTTACGGCCTCAAAGAAAACCCCAAGCCATTAAATGGCCTTTAGGCTAGAAATATTCAAAGTAGGAAAATTTCCTACCTCATGGAGTTTGACGAAACTCCAAGATTTTGGTACCAGTTGCTCTCGATGTGTGGACTGACTTTGCCTTTTGCTCCGATGAAAACCTTTGGTCCGATTTTCGTAAATCTTAGAGAGAAACGAAACCCTTTTTATTCTTTTCTCTCTTTGCTCGTTCTCTCTCACCATATATATTTTTTGTTTCTTTCTCTCTTTATTTTCTATCTTATCCATCAAACCACCTATTTGCTCCTATCCATTTCTTTTTTTCCTTTTCCTTTTCTTTTTTTTTTTCTTTATTTCTCCTTAATTATCTTTTCTTTTATTTTCTCTTTTCCCATAATTTCCTCATTTGACACATGGATCAATGTGAGCCTTTCAGAGAAGTGCACCACATGGCTCATGCCATGTGTCACAGGCTTACCGGTGTCTCGAAAAAACGTGAAATTTATTTGTCTCGGAATTAGACGAGGTCGGCAGTAACTAAGATTCGAGCAATTCAATGGTGAAGTCCGTTTCGGCATCCAAGATTTAGAAAATTTTCTATTTTCAACCGAAATTACCGTTTTACCATTTTTCCTGGGTTTTACATTCTTCCTCCCTTAACAGAATTTTGTCCTCAAAATTCACACATGCTAGCACACACGACCAAATGCATATGAAATAGTCATTCTAGTTCTAATATTAGACCACACACATTCGTCCTCAAATAGGAAAGGATAGGTGGCCCGCATCGTGTCATCGCGTTCCCAAGTTGCCTCCTCCACTCCTCGGTGTTGCCCGCAACCGCCTTCTCGCACGGTCTTGCGTCGCAAAACTGATCCAGAAATTTATCAAGATTTTAGCATTGGTCCCTCCTAAAGGTCTGTCGGTATCAATAGCTTGTCTCCCGATTCACTACATGGGGTTGGGTGCAGGTATCTGCCCCAGGAGCATGGGGCGTGGAACACCTCAGCCGGAAACATGATAAACTTGGTGGTAGCGCGATCGATATGCAAGCGTGCCCTGCTCGAAATTATCTCGAGAACGATATATATTGTGGCTTCCCTCGCATCAGATCGAGCCACTCTCTCTTAGGCATCACCTTCGAGAAGACGTGATCACCCACCTCCCAACTCTAGGGTTGGCGCCATGCAGTCGGCGTGGCTATACCATACGCTGAGCCAGTAGAGGCACTTAGAGATCAAATCACCTTCTTGGAGGGCCTCGAGATCAGATGGGACCCCGGTGATGGGTGCTCTCCCACGTCGACCGTCGGGATAAAGTGGCCTCCCATATAAGGCCTCATAGGGTGCTATCTGAATACTCGAACTGATAACTATTGTTGTAGGCGAATTCCACTAAGGGTAAGTGCTCCTCTCAACTACCCTTAAGATCTAGGAACATGCTTTCCTTGACATGTCCTCCTAAAACACTCACATGGTCATCTCGTGACCATTTGTGTGTGAAGCGTAGTGCTCATGCAAATCGGTTGTATCCTATAGCCTTTTGGAAACTCTTCCAAAAATGTGTTGTAAAAATGGGATCTCACATTCGTCTGATGAGACTAGCAATCCATGGTGGACAATCTCCATGATACTACAATGGTAGGAATTCCTGCAGTGTGAAGGTCATCGCATTGCTAGAAAATTATCTGCGGAAGCTTAGTGAGAGGCGAATCACCTCTGCGCCATACGGCATCATGCCTCAGCCATCCATGGAAAGTGGGTTGCAAAATCCGTATTGAAATGCTCCCCGCTACTCTGCTGCCTCCCGGTCATTGGAAGTAGCCTTGCTTTCGAGGTGCTTTCGACCTTTTACTTCGCAACATGTGAGACAGTCGTCTCAAAAATCCCCTAATATTACTTCATCACACTCGATATCTGGTGACGAAGATCACGGTACATCTTCGTGCCACCTGGATACATAGCAAAACGAGAGCAGTGGAACTCCTTGAGGATCTCCTCTCTCAAATCGGTCAGCTGGGGAACCCTGACGCCCTATCTAGAAGACTATAATGCGTATCGATGGCTAGACCTTGTCACATATACTGACTGTACAGATCGATGGATGATATCTCTATGTCATATGGGACTCAACCACCCGACTCGATAGGACGGCATAGATACCAAACTCCTAGTGCTCCTGAGCCTTATCAACGTATTGCGACCTAAGCATCCCCAGTCTCGAGCATCTACCACTCCAGAGGAAGCTACTGCAACGTTACTCCCATTGACTTCTGGCTGAGTGCATTAGCCACTACATTTGCCTTACCGAGATGGTAAATACAAAGAGATTAGAAGTCATAGTCCTCTAGATACTCAGCCATCTACGTTGCCTCTTGTTGAGGTCCGTGTGTGAAATATACTTCGGACTCTTGTGGTGCAAAATGCCTCAGTTGCTCTGTCTAGTAGTAGCGCGAATCTTTAGGGCGAAGACTATGGCCTTGACTCAGGATTATGTGTAGATCAGTGCTGCTCATGATTCTTTTCTTCATGCGGAACCATAAGCTTCTGACCCTCTGAATTTGTATCAAGACACGTCGGTCGAGTCCCTAGAAGGGAATCACGGTACAGGTGTACCTGCTGTCCTGTTAGGGACTATCGGAATAGGAGAGTGATAAGCCTCCTTTTTAACTCTTGGAATGCCTTCTCACAGATGTCCTTCAAACTTGATTCCTTAGAGATTCGATCTAGTCATAGGTCTTTGCTAGTTGGGGAGAAATCCTCGATGAACCTCCTATAGTACCACCCCCCGGTCGAGTGCGTATCTCGAAGGCGACCCCGGCCTCTCGACTCATAATAGCCTCGACTTCTTAGGGTGCATAGACACACACCAGAAGGAGTCATGGCGTCCCGAAATTTCACCTCGGTAAGCCAAAATTCACATTTAACTTTGAACTTATACACAATTGATGGTAACCGGTCGCGAAGATGCATCTTGGAGTAGACTCGCGCCTCTCGGCTGATCAAGCGAATCATCGATCCTCGGTAAGGGATCTGGAGTTCTTGATCGTAACCACAATTGACTATGATAATCTATGCACAGTCGAAGAGTCTTGTTCTTTTTCTTAGCAAACAAAATCGGAGCGCCCCATGGTGAAGTGCCCGTATCCTTTACGACTAATTGGGAGTAATGACTCGCCAGTCGGGTCTCCTCTCCTCCATAGTAGGAGGATCATGCCTCCAGCTTAGCTGGGAGGTTAGCAATTTATGGTTCCCAATTGCACTAAGCTTATGCGATGGGTGGCGACCAACCACTGCTTGCATAAGGGTAGAAGTCGCAGCAATAACAACCACTATGGAGGTTTGTTAGTCCCAAGGATTGAAATATCGAATATATCGGCCGATATTTCGGCGATATATCGGATATCGGGAGTTAACGAAACGATTTTTGCTACAGAAAGTCGTTTGCAGGAAAAATCGTGAAAAATCGGCAAATATCGGCGATATTTCGGCGAAATATCGGAATATCGGTCGAAATATCGGTCGAAATATCGACACGTGGGTGGGGAAAATTTTTGAGATTTTTTTGGGAGATATATCGCCGATATATCGAAAAAATCGCCCAAATATATTGGAATATTTCGATATATCGTCGATATATCGGCGCAGGCTTATGATACGGTCATTGTGCAGTCAAATGGTCAGATCAAACCTCCTTTTAAACTAGCTAGTTTAGGCGGTGATAGCTGATTTGAATAAGTTTGATCAACCCGAATTTCACCGGTTGGAAGTGATCAACGGTCAAATTTTTGATCAACGGCCCAGAAATTAAATCTAAGCGATCCAGCGGTGAGGATTGATCAAGCGGCTAGAAGAAGATCAGCGGTCGATTTTCACCAAAACTAAATCAGCGGTTGAATTAAATCTTAATTATATTTTGACCATTCTATTGCCTTTTGACCCCGAAAAAATCCTATAAATACCCTCAAAATCACTCTATTTTCTCACAAACTCTCTCTACTCATCAAATCTTCATTTCATCTAAAATTATTTTCTTTGTTATATATCTCCAAAAAGGTGGAAATTTTGGTGTTTAAGGGTTGAGCTCTAAATTCAACAAGATTAATTAAGGTATGTTCTTACTTCTCTTATTGTATTTATGTTTTGTGTATTTATAGTTATACTTTACATTTATTTTTGTATTTTATGTTAATTATATATTAGTTTGTTTTATAATTTCTACTGTCATTATAAATTTAATAAAATACAAATATATATTAGTCTAAGATAAATATCATATACTCTTATAGTTTTATATTAGTTTTTTTATAATTTCACATTAGATTATAATTGCATAAAATATGAATATATATTATTTTTAATAGTAGTGTATTCTTTAAAGCCAAATATACATTAGTTTTTTTAATTTCACATTAGATTATTAAGTACACAAAATATAAATATATATTAAGCTTTAAGGTAAATATCATATAATAATATGGTTTTATATACTATAATAAATGTAATAGTGGTGTATTATTTAAAATAAATATACATTAGTTTTTTTTTTTATAATTTCATTAGATTATAAATTGCATAAAAATATAAATATATATTAGTTTAAGCTTCAAGAGTAAATATCATATAATAATATGGTTTATATACTATAATAAATATACTATATATTTTTTTAATTTCACATTAGATTATAAATTGCATGAAATATAAATATATATTTTTTTAAGCTTTAAGGTAAATATCATATAATAATATGGTTTTATATACTATAATAAATGTAATAGTGGTGTATTATTTAAAATAAATATACATTAGTTTTTTTTTATAATTTCACATTAGATTATAAATTGCATAAAATATAAATATATATTAGTTTAAGCTTCAATACAGTGATTCATCCAATGACAGTAACATTTTTCCTCCTCAATACAGTGACTTATGGTCAGCCTTCTTCAAATCCTTCGGCTTCAATTGGTGAAGAATATGGAATGATAAATTATCATAATCTTTGAGCAAATCTTAATTGACATTCCATATCAAATGCAACAAGGATTTCAAACGAACATGTGGGGTGTTTGATTTCCCATCCATGGAGAGGTTGTGGGTACAAGTGAAGACATTTATACATGGCATGTTCGATCTTATAATCAATATTATCGGAACACCATGTCTTGTTATGACTATTGTCTTCACCAAGATGGGATTCCTTCATCAAATGTTGCAATGGAGCCACATCGATCTTCATTTTGGTGGTGAAAGACCATAACAATGTAATAATAATGTCTATATTTCACAGTAATGTCATTTTACACTTTTATAAAAAGTGTTTCCATAAATTTCAAAGTATTTTTATTAATTTATGATATATCGATATTCATGTAAAAATATCCACCGATATATCTCCGATATATCCGATATATCCGTAAAATCCAATTACCGATATATCCGTCGAAACCGATATTTTCATCCTTGGTTAGTCCTAAGCCGGTGGTCATGGTTTATTACTCCGCCCATCGCCCCGGCGTCCTCTTCCTCTGCTAGCCATCTACATGTGTCAGATAGCAATAGAGTTCTTAAATTTCTATGTCAGTCTACCTGTAGTGTACATGCCCGACCCTGAATAGACTTTAACATCGCGAACTGGATTTCATCCATTTTCCTTGAAGTGGTGCATAATGCAAACACCTAATACATCGAGATTCCCGAACTATCGTGTTCGTTTTGTTTTCAAAACCCTAAGGTTATGTTTTCTAACCTAGTGTTCATATCTGATCCACCATGTATATTATTCTGCCTGAAATCACCACACATATCACCTGACATATTTAAGCACAAAACATGCAACACCTGACAATGCATGATCTAGACCCAAGGTATTCGTATACCTAAATTATGTTACCAAGCTGTGCTTATTTTAGGAATTACTTGTGGATACCCACATTCGAGCTCCATAGGTAATCGTTTACCTAAGATCTGATACCAAGCTGTGACGCCCCAAATTCGGGGGTCCCGTTGACAACCCGTCAACCCACGGAATTCTTGTGGATTTCGGGTGACTCGATACCACACTGTTGTGTCCCATTTATCGGGATCCATATTTTCACAAAAATTGGGCAGAGTCTTTTTTGTTTGGGGAGCTCTACCCAACATACAACCTATATAACAGTATAATCATAACCCATCCAGAGTCTCAATAGAAGTAGTATTGACCCCATAGGGTCCATTTGTCCATATCCCCAATATATACATCCCTTTACTAGGACCCATTCATTCACATTTAAATCTAAAATATGAAAATAAAGCGCTTAATTACAGTCCGTAAGAGTCCGATCACTACCCTCTTACCATAATTACATACCCAACTATTTAGACAATAATTAAAAAGAATTTAGTTACAATTCTTTTATACAAAATATTTTACAAAAAATGTTACTCAAAGTAATATCAAGGTCACACATCGACCTTCTTCATAATCACACCCTCGTTTGGAGTGTAGCGTCTCCTATACACCCTGCACAAAGGGGTTCTCTGTGAGGTGAGCAATGCCCGATAGAAAAATTCTCTACAAGGGGCTACTCCCCACCTAAAATGCATGCAATGACAACCATGAGGTCGATCACATTCCATATAAATAATGCAATCCTATATGGGAGATATTACATGTCATGCATGAGATGAGACTCCTCATGCCTGACAGAGGTCAGAGCTTGCCAAATTCCTTTGCAATGCCAAGCATGAAAACCAGTCATTGGTGTTTCACCCAATGAATCAACCCATTGGACAACCCTCCAATGTTTATTCAGTTTTATTAAATTCCGTGTGTTTATTTGGGTTGCGAATTTAGGGGTCTACGCGGGCTCGCCGTCTTCAACACTTCGTGAACTTTCATTCTTGGATACATATGTCGACGAGAATAAAATTTAGGTATTTCTGCAGGTGAGGTGAGGATCTTGCCTATCTTGCTTCACTTAAACATATGAAATTTATTATTATTATTTTTATGCGCCCTTGAGTCTCAATTTTGGACATTGTCCTAATTTTCGAGCTCACTACACATTCACCAAGAATGGTGAATAACCAATACCATGCAACCATACCCGACTCGACGTGATGTATTAATGCATATAAATGAAATCATGCCATTTCATGCGTATGTGCTCCATTACAACATTATAAATTTCGGATAATTATATTTCCTACATATAATTTCCATTCATCCTGATTCCATGTTAATACATCATGCGAGCACATATTAACATGATTTTGGCTTACCTATGACATATTATTTATTTTTCAAACAATCCACACAAAATGGCCCAAATCTCGGACCCATATAAAACAAGGCACCTCTTGGTCCCTTCACGACTATGAACCATTTTTTTTTCCATTCATCAACAAATTACAGTCATACCAAAACACCTGATAAAGCAGAAGACATCATTCCGAGGATCAAACGAGAACTTCGACACGGTCAGGCACGCACGAAAAGCAGTTCCTAAAATCACATTAGAACTATTTAAACTTGAGTCGAAAATTAAGCATAATTTGTCCAAAAATAGTCCGAAAATTCACAAAAATTCCTACACTAAGTCCTAAGATTTTGGAATTTGAAATTTACGACCTTAAAAGAAAACCTAAGCCATTAAATGACCTTTAGGCTAGAGAAATATTTCAAGTAGGAAATTCTACCTCAGAGTAAGGTTTGAATGAGAAACTCTAAGATTTTGGTACCCACGCGTAGCTCTCGATGCGTGGACCGACTTTGCCTTTTGCTCCGACGAAAACCTACGGTCCGATTTTCGTAAATCTTAGAGAGAAATGAAACCCCTTTTTTTCTTTTCTCTCTATGCTCGTTTTTTTTTTCTTTTTTTCTTTGTTTTCTATCTTATCCACCGAACCCCTTGTTTGCTCCTATCCATTTCTTTTTTTCTTTTTCATTTTCCTTTTCTTTTTCTTTATTTCTCCTTAATTATCTTTTCTTTCATTTTCTCTTTTCCCATAATTTCCTCATTTGACACATGGCTTAATGTAGAGAAAGCCTTTCACCTCAGTCTTCACATGGCTCTGTTCGTGTGTCCGCTCCAAGGTGCAATGTGGCATCCACATGATCATGCCATGTGTCACCCGACACCCGGTGTCTCGAAAAACATGAAATTCCAATTGTCTCGGAATCCGACGAAATTCGACGGGGTAACTAGATTTCGAGAGACGAATTTAATGGTGAAGTCCATTTCACCATCCGAGATCTAGAAAACTTCTGGTTTTCAACCGAAATTACCGTCTTACCCTTTTTTTTTTTAAAAAAAGAATTTTTCCCGGGTTTTACATTCTTCCCCCATTAATAGAATTTTGTCCCCAAAATTCACACATACTAACACATACGAATAAATATATGCAATAGTCATTCGGTCCAATATTAGACCACATGGGATCAGCGGTTTGATGAAACTAAACAATGAATCAAGAAATCGAGGATCTTACCTCTTGTAGACGAATCCTTCAGACTAGTGTAGATTTGCTTGATCACACCGCACTGTTGAAACACAAACGAGAACTCCTTCTTGAAACTTGATCAATATGACGAGGCAAAAACGATGCAGTGCAACGCCCTCTAAAGGCCATCACACGACGGCCTAATGGATGGGATGGATGTGCTAGCACCTTATGATGGAGTCTTTGTCCCTGGAAACCAAAGACACCTTAGTGTCTTCCAAAACTCTAAAAAGAATTCTCTCTCAGCAGCCGCTTCCAAAGAACCACCTCACTTTTAGATGATAAACCCCATATTTATATCAAGCCTCCCAAACCCTTTTATTAAAAGCGAGAATTAAACCAAATTCCATTAACTGTTAATGGAGAGCAGGCTTCAGGCTTAATCATGGGCTGAAACCTTTCTAACATTCCATTATAGCTCATTCTTATGTGTGACCACATGAATTCACTTTCATGTTGGCGACGGGCGAATCATATTTACAAGCCCCTGATTATAGTGGTTTCTAGCAAGACACATTATAACTACCCAAATCAAGTGGTCGATATTTCGAAAAACCTTACCATAGTATGATATTAGTCCCTTTGTCACCACGATGTCTCGATTAAGCACAAGCATGGATAAGTCATCTTTATACAACTTAATCGTTTCTTGATTCTCGAAGTAAATGACCCCAAACAAGCTGATATCGATAACTCATCAAATCTCATTCGAGCACAGCCATGAAACATAGATCTCTCACTTATCGAGAGATAAATAAATCTCACTCAATTAAGAGCGGGACAAATTCCTTCACTATCACTCACATTCCTCCACATGATTTATTGCATGCTCAACCATAGCCTGTATTACCATTCTGTTAAAGACGTCATTGAGCTACGTTAAGACATGAAGTTCCTCATGTAGGAATCCATGGTGAATTCAGGTCGAGGGACTCAAATACCACTACTGCAGTGAGAATTACTGATAACATAATCCATGTAGTATTTCTCATAGCGGGTCGAATCAATAACATGAACTTAACATGTATTTATGTTTTTGAAGTAACATCTTATGTTCATGACGACAAAAGCGTGGTCTTTTCTCAAAAACATAATAGTCTTACTTCATTATTATTCCCCTGATAATGATCGACTATGGACTATTTAGGTAGTGTTCTTAATGCCTTAGGTTTTTATCAGTCAAAATGCCAGTGACATAAAGCGGGCCAACTATTCAAGGATACGATTTTATCAAGTTAAACCACAATTTAAATAACAAGATAAAATGATAAATGCCTCATGTATATAAACATATAATGACAATGTATATGCCCTTTGGGCTAAGGCATATCACTAACAATACCTTATATTAAGCTTCCTAAGCAATAGAATATGACCACTCCTTTCTTAGGCACTTGAGAAGACGTGATCACCTCGAACTCTAGAGAGTGCAGATCTGCTCCGGTGTAGCTGCTTCTGTTTGTTACGGGAACATAAGAAGGCGCTTACGAATCAAATCCACCTTCTCAGAGGTGTCTCGAATCAAATCCGGACCAGTGATGGAGTGCTCTCCCACCTCTGTCCAACAAATCGGGGATCGAGATGGCTTCTTATATAAGGCCTCATAGAGATTGCTTGAATACTCGCCCGATAGGCATTTGTGGTGTAGGCGAATTTCCTTTAAGTAAGTGCTCCATCAGCTACCGCCAAGATCCGGGGCAGCATGCTTGCAGTATGTCCTCTAAAACTTGTATGGTCATCTCCGACGGACCATCTGTCTGCGGATGAAACGCCGTGCTCATCGTTAGCTGTGTCCCCATAGCCTTTTGGAAACTCTTTCAAAAGTGTGCCATAAACCTGGGATCCCTGTCTGATACGATAGAGACTGGCACTCCATGTAACCAGACATTCTCACGAATATACAACTGGTAGAATTCCTCTAGTGTGAAGGTCATCGCCTTGTAGAAAGTGTAGACTTAGTAGTGGGTCCTTATAATACCTCTGGAATCATGCCTTCATTGTGTCCATGGCAAGTAGGTCTTAAAATCCATCGTGACATGCTCCCACTTCCACTCTACTACCTCCAGCGGCTAAAGTAGCCTTACTGGCTTCTGGTGCTCAGCCTTTACTTGTTGACACGTGAGACACCGTCGAACAAAATCCCCAACATGTCGCTTCATCCGCTTGATATCCACGGCAGCGAAGATCCACGGTACATCTTCGTACTTACTGAATTCTACCAATAACGAAAGCGGTGGAACTCCACGAGATCTCCTCTCTCAAATCGGTTATTGAACCCGCAGCCCATCCCTATACGAAAACTATCATTTGTGTGGACGGCCCACCTTCATCACCTTCTGACTGCACCCGGATCCCCGATGGATCTATATCTCCGTCATTCTCAGACGGAACTTGATCACTCAAGCCAAGAGGGATGGCATAGCTACCAAACTCCCTAGCTCCCCGAGCCTGACACTCAGATTGCACCTAAATCAGTCCCACGCCTCGAGCATCTACCACTCCCAGGAAACTACATTAGCCAGTACTCGTGACTTCTAACTGAGCGCATCAGCCACTACATTTGCCTTACCAAGATGGTAATGTAAAGTGAAGTCATAGTCCTCCAGATACTCCATCCATTTGCGTTGCCTCATGTTGAGGTCCCGCTGTGTGAAAATATATTTCACCAAGGGTATGAAAATACCTCAAATTGCTCACTATATAAGTAGCGCGGCACCAAATCTTTAGTGCAAAGACTATGGTCACCAACTCCGCATCACGTATGTAATTCGCTCATGATTCTTTGTCAGTCTGGAACCATAAGCTACAACCCTCACTGACCGCATCAAGATAGTATCCCAGTCCTGCCCCTAAAGGAATCACAAGACATCGGTACTGTCTCCTGTCTCGGACTATCAAAATAGACTTGAAGTCTCCTTTAACTCGAATGCCTTCTCACACAAAAGGTCATCCCACTCAAACTTGACCCCTTTCCGGGTTAATCTATCATAGGTACCGCTAACCCGAGAAATCCTCAATGAACTTCCTCAGAGTACCCTCGTCTATCCCAAGAAACCGGCTGCATCTCGAAGACCGACTCGGCCTCTCCTAACTCATAATGCCCTCAACCTTCTCGTGGCTCCATCGACACACCTCGAAACAAGCCACGACGTGTCCCAAGAATTTCACCTCAATAAGCTAAAATTCACATTTGCTGAACTTGGCATACAACTGATGGTAACCAGTGCGAAGGTCTATCTTGGAGTAGACTCGTGCCCCTCTCAGCTAATCAAAAAAATCATCAATCCTCGGTAAGAGATACCAATTATTGAGTGTAACCCTGTTCAACTGTCGGTAATCTATGCACAGTCGAAGAGTCTTGTCATTTTTCTTAGAAAACAAAACTGGACCGCCCCATGGTGAAGTGCTCGGTCTAATAAAACCCTTGTCTAACAATTCCTGCAGTTGGACCTTGAGTTCATGCAACTCAACTGGTGCCATCCTATGAGGAGTCATAGAAATGGGCGACATACTAGGGTGTAACTCAATGACAAAGTCCACGTCCCTGTGTGGAGGTAATCCCGGTAGTTCGTCCGGAAAAATGTCCTTATACTCTCAAACCACCCAAGGTAGACCCAAATCCTGTCTCTCCTCATCCTCGAGGATAAGGCTTGCTAGCTAATCGATCAATTGTCCACTCCACCTGGAGTTGTACATGGTCTGGGGCAAAGCATCATGCTTATTCCTCTGAAAATTCACACAGATACCGTCCCGTGTGTAGGCATTAATCCTCCTACTATCACAATCAATGATGACCCGATGTGCCGTTAACTAATCCATGCCAAGAATGACATCAAAATCTGATATGTCCATTATCCAAAGGTCCACCGTGAGTAGAATCCCTGAGATCTCTAACTCACACTCTAGCCACGTATTCGAGCAATGTTATCGTCCCTTGTTTCAGGTCTAGGAACTCCCGAGCTTTTGCATGTTAGGAAAATGCCGAAAGTATTTTACTCATGAAGAGCCTGGCTTAACTCTTCCCATGTCGTTGCCTCTAAGTTCTTTTGAGGTATCAATCTAATCCCACCACACTGGGATTTGGCTCCTCTACCCGAATGCGACTAGTTTATCTAGTGGCATCTGAGGCGACTTCCATAGCCTTCAAGATCTCACGACTTATCTGGAACCAATGATCAATCAATATCTGTCCTCCTCCTCGGTAAAGTCGGAGGACGTGTGTTGATCGACCAAACTATACCAGCGTAATCTTCAACTCACTAATAATAGGAGGCTAATGTCTCATCCCCTACAATCCAAGCAAAAACTTGTTGATTTAGATTTTTAACATAGACAAAAATAACCTGATTCGAAGATTGTTGTTCGACAATTCTTGACATCAAGCACAAGAACTAACCATCCCTGAAGAACGCCAAAAACTTGTTGAGATCCAAGATAATAAAGATGTGTTTTCTTTGTATGAAAAGGTTTCATTTGAAAATGTGTTTTGGTCTAGTTCACTGCAAGTGCACAGGTCGTACAAGTAATAAAAATGGATTTAAGTCCAGATATATCGTTCTAATGAGGATTGATGAAAATCTAAAGATCAATTACCGTATCTACTCAAGATTCTTACTATTTGAACTCCAAAGTTAAAAGTGATTTGGTTTTTAACTAAAGGAATTATAAGAACTAATTAAAATTCTATAACTGTATATGAAGAATTCAAAATAATTGGATTGAAAGTTCATTGGGTAAGTAACACTGGGAAATAGTTTAATGTATAATTATCAATTTCTACATTAGTTTATACATGGGTCAGCCATCAGTTTGAAATCTGAACTTGTCAAAGATGCAAGGGAGTATAGTTTGGATTTGTCCACATACTATACAATTCACTAATTAGATTTTCATGTTCCTCTTTAATACGAGTCTAATCAGCTTCTCAGAAATATAATCCTCTTCTAAGATTCGGGTATTTTTCCTTAGTACTTCACACACGAATCTTGTGGATTGAAGCACTCTGCTCTCTATAGACAGGGTAATGCAAGCCTTCCCCAATTTAATTGGTATCTCATCCATTTAATCTGATAAAATTCTCTATCTACTTGATTAGATCTCTACTAACACGGGATCAAGATCCTTTCATCAGAAAGAGGTAAAACCTCTGATAAACTAAATTGATATATCATCCAACTAATCCTCACACCATGAGTAAATAAGTGATTTATCGAAGTAGTCCTTTAGAGTTCATTAGTTTCATAATATTAGTCTAATATACCCCCAAGTAACTGTTCAATACTCTTAGGATTCTCCATCTCGATGTCACTCAGAGGGCCTCCTAGAAATTAGAGCAAGATACAGTCTTTTTCTAGGTACACGCTACTAATATTCGGAACAAGTAATATCAAGAACAACACCAATCAAATAAATTCAAGATTTCAAACTATGACGTTCTTTCAAGTTATGCAGAAAATAGTAATTAACATCGATTCATTTCCAGAGGGAGCTAAGTCTTTCAAACCTAGATTACAACTAACGATGACTAACTGATAAGAAAACTTCACTGAGATTGCAAGCGAACTGAAATAAATGAACTCCTGAAATTCTCCAAATTTCATTTAAATCAGACAGTAATGAAAACTAAGATTTTACAATAAACACAGCTCGACACTTCGCACCAGATCAATGTTCAATACGAAAAAAAAACTAACCTAAGACTAAATTGACGAATAAAAAAAGAAGAAGTAAAAATAGTATACAAGGAGATTCCTGCTACCTAGAAATTCCTAGTTTGGCGGAAGCTGCGGATAGTGCCCTAGATTCTTCTATTTATAGACTTACAAAATGATAGGCCGCACTTCAAGGTTCAAATTGTGGATCCCCAAAAAATTTGGCCCAGTAAGTTGCTTTGTTACGACATAAAAATTATGTCACGACATAATTGCCATTTTTGCTCCCCAGCTTTTGTCGTGGCTTACAATGTTATGTCGCGACATGGCTTTGTGCTTTCCTCTTGGATTCTATCACGACATAATTTGAAAATGTCGTGAAAAAGTTATGCTGAAGTTGTCTAGTAATTGTCGTGACATATGTGTCTTGTGTCGCGACATAAAAACTCTATTGCAACCAATTTGTCATTCCTAGCCGCTCTTAAAAAATGTTAGGACATAAAATTTCTTTGTCACGACAAAGCTTCTTACCTTTTCACTTGGTTTTAAGTCGCGATAGAATTTTGAAATGTCACAACATAAAACATTCTTTTCTCACACCGTGTCGCGACAATTTTCTGTTCTCTTATCTTCATCTTATGTCAAGACATAAAATTTCTTTTTCGCGACAAATATTTTTGCCTTTAGCTATTCAACTTTGTTGCAACAAGTTTTGCAATGTTGCTACATTCTTTCTGTGGTTCTTCTCAACCTTTGTTGCAACAGAGTTCCTCACAGTTGTCGCAACATATATTTTCTATGTTACGACATAATCTTGTTGTCTCTAGATCAAGTAAATCTGAACTCATGATCCGATTAATCTTGAAAATGTCGTGACATATTTTCCTTGGTCTTTTTATTGCCAATGAATCGTTTGTTGAAACATTGGAATCTTTATTGTGACAAACTTATCTTGGACTTGTCTCATTGCTCTTCCTCGCTTTCCCCTCGTAGCGATGTAAATCTTTCACTCCCATGCCTTTTATGTCATGACATAAATTTGATTGTTGAGACAAAACTCTATTGCCATTTACTTGATCATTGTTGTGACAGAGCAAATAATATTGTGACATTATTCTTCAACAACTTTTCAATAATTGTCGCGACAAAGTTCTGTCTTCTGATTACCATTATGTTGCAACATTCATTTATTTGTCGCAACATTTATCATTCAATCTTTCTCATTTTGTGCCGCGACAAAGTCAGAATTGGCTGCGACATAAATTTCACTTCTAACCTGAAGTTCAGCCTTCAATTTTTGGCTGCGACATAGCTTCTGGTCTCTATCGGTGCTATGTCGTGACATCTCCGAATTATGTCGTGGTGTAAATTTCGCTTGCCAATTTTAAGCTTTTCTTGCTAGAATTGTCTCTTTTGCATTAAAAACCTGCAAAACACAAAGTTGGTAAATATTCCATAATTCAGCATTCAAATCAATCATAAACTTCTAAAAATATGCTAGAAAAATGGATTAAAAATAGGTGAATTTAGGACTCATCAGTGTGCCTTGAGCCTTTAGAGGTTACTTGACCCTCCTTGGCTCACAATTGCACTAGCCTGTGAATGGTGGCGGCCACATCACTCGCCTGTGCAGCAATGGTAGTAGTCACAGTACCAATAGCCTCTATGAAGGCTTATTGGTCAAAGGCCGTTGGTAGTTGGTTGTTGTTTCGCCCACCGCCTTGGCACCCACTTCCTCGATTTGCCATCTACATATGTCAGATAGCAATAGAGTCTTACATATCATCAAAAAAATAAGGATCAAGTTTAAACTTTGAGATTTCTCTCATTGTCTAACTAGTAGCGCATATGCCAACCACTAATAGACATCAACATCTCAAACCATCCTATTCATTCTTTTTTTAAACCCCCAAGGTTATGTTTTCTAACCCTAATGTTCATCTTTTCCATATACATTTTACCATGTATATAATTCACATAACACATAACACATAATCATGTAGCATATTAGAGCATAAAACATGGAATGCACTGTCGAGCCCCCAGACCCGATGATTGGACCGGACCTGGGGACGCGGATCACTAAATCCATTTATCTGTAAAACATATTTTATATACTCATTTTCGATAGGATATTTAATATCTATTTAATCATATTTATAAATGTGAATATGATATCACTACTTATTCACATTCATTAATCTAAGGAGTATGCATTATATCTTTTCTAAAGGGACCATAACTATACTTTAGTACAATATTTATAGAAAACGGCATTTCCATGTCCTTTCCAAATCATTTAAAAATATTTGTCAGAGTTCACCTCTTATCTTTGAAAATCCACAATGTCAAGTATATTCCATGATAAAAAAAAATTAAAAATATAATGTTCTTATGAAGATCTTTATATCTTTTGATTTCAATACAAAGTAGTCACATGGTACCATGGAATAAGTGTATGCATGAGATGAGCATTTACTTATAATTCAAGACGATTTGATCGAGATGACTCTAGGCTCTATAGTCTTCTACCCCGCCACTATCTACTCGCAGATCAAGACGGAAAGCCAACGCACTAAGCATTTTTATGCTCAGTGGTTCTTTGCATTTCTATTCTCATTTCAAACAATCATACCACATCTATATGCATCACTTAATCATCTCAAAAACATTCAACATGTTTTTTTCCAAACAACCTTTCAACACACTACTCATGTGATCCATGCAATATTTATAAATATACCATTTTATAGTAGTTTAACATACTTTCATTTTGTCTCAAATATAGAAATACAATAATTCTCATCTTTCATGTTCTTATGTTTTATTATTCTTATCACAACTCAATTCATACAATCCACACAATCCACACATTTATTGATCATTTTGCCCTTAAATGAATCTAACCGAAACTTTCGGTGTGTATGATAATGAAATCAATTCCGCACTGCCCCGCTGGCCGTAGGCCTAGTGATAAACATTTATCAATCAGCATACCAATGGCTACGGACCGGTAATTTTACATTTGCATTTTGTGGTACACTATCGACACTGGGTCTCCGCTGTTACCGACCCAGATGCCACTATAAATCATTTTGTTCGTGAAAAATCGCTACATCGACCCTTATTGGTATACCAATCTATCCCTAGCTCAACATGACGGTTAACATTCTCTTAAGGGCATTAATAATTAGTTTACCATAATACCATTTTCACATTTCCACGACAATTAACATTCTCGCCTGATTCGCTTGTACATACTTGAACTCGTCATGTTTCCGCTAATTACATAGTTAATTTATAAACTACCACCAACACTCAAACAAATTCATTTATGGTTCACTAGAAGCATATGCAGATGTTTGTTAAACATTTTAGATTTAACTAGTTCAAACCAAAAATACAGATTTCATAACAAACATTCCAGATTTGTTTGACAAACAAACACAAAACTTGAAACAAGAAGAGAAGTATGAAGAAATAAACCAAAAGGTTGGGTTAATTCCCGTCTCCTATCCTTGGAATCCGACTAGGTTAGGTTTTATCATCATCAGCCCCTAATCCATCAAGCAAATATGTCACAATCGAGAACAAACAAAGAAAAACCAAATATGCATGCTTTGTTTTTGGTTAGGGTTGATTTCTACCCAATACACTTTCACTTGTAAAATTTTCTGGGAACAAATGAGCCATATTTTACCCAACTTCCTTTAAGTCCATTGTTCCTTTATAAATCTATTTTATTCAGAAATTGGAATCATCCAATTCTGAGCACCGAAACTCAAGATATGTCCTAAACAACCGGGATTCCTCTATTTTCAAAACATAACCAGAATTTTCCCGAAAACATAACTTCACTTTGACGAATTTCTGGGTCCAATGGGGTCCAAATTTAAATACACTTATTTCTAGGAAATTTGTTATTTTAGAAGTTTAGTTTATCCAAAAATTTGAATCACTCAATTTGTATGAGTGAAACTCAACTTATGGCCTAAATACCAAACTCCACTTTCAAACAGTAACTTAATTTGCTCGAAAAATAGAGCTTAGTTTGATCGACTTTTCGGGGTCCAATGGGATCCAAATTTGAATATACTTATTTCAATGAAATTTGTTCTCCTAAAAGTATAGTTTACCAAAAAATTTGAATCACTCAATTTGGATGAGTAATGCCTGGTTATGGTAAAAAAAATACGGGTTTGGAAAAATTTGACAGCATCTCCCCTAAAACCCCAATATTTCCTTTATACAAAAATTCCTCAAAACCAATCATAATCAAAGAAAAAAGGCTGCTTGAACTCTAACTCAAACATATATATACTAAAGTATGGTTTTACCAATCCAAACACAATCAAAGAGGGAGTTAGGAGGGCTCCTAACAAGAAAATGGGTGAATCCATACCCAAACTTAGACAAGTATCCATACCTTAATCTTTTTTAACACTCCTCTAGCTTTCCTTCTTCCTTCCTCTTCAAGAACAAATAGAGTCCAAAGATGGCTTCTCCCCCTCTCTCAACTGTAGCCCTAGCTCACCTTTTGTCCAAATGAGAAATGATATCATTTCACAAGACCAAATTTGGTCTTATTCTCATCTTGTATAAGGCCTTGTTTGACCTTCCCCTTTTTGGCTTTCTTTTTTCATTTTTGCATTAAAATCCTTCATTTCTATTTCATTTGCATAATAATTTATCATATTTCTACTTTGGAATATACTCTTCTTCATTTATGACCTTTGGGTCATCATTTTGACATTTTACCAATTTAACCTTGACTTTTGTATTAATTTCGATTTTATTTTAACTTGTGTTATACCCTAAACATATCATTAAACTACTAGGGCTTAATTTGGGGTGCACTAATCCACTATGTGAATTCTCACTTTAAAAACCTCTATTTTTATCACTTAAAACTAATAAAATATCGAATAATTTTTTTTTATTTTTTATAATAGCAGAAAATGCTATAAAGTAAAATAATAAAATGAAAAGGCTATTTTTGGGACGTTACATGCACAATGAATGCAATGGTCTAGACGCATGCCCATCAAGCCCTAGGTAGTATACCTAAGCTTTGATGCCAAACTGTGACACCCCAAAATCCGGAGGTCCATTGATCACCCATCAATCCACAGAATGCCTGTGGATATCGTGTATCTTGATACCACACCGTTGTGTTCCATTTACCGGGATCCATAATTTAACAAAAAATCGGATAGAGCCTCCTTTGAACGGGGAGCTCTACTCAAAACTCAACTTGTACTATATATAATAACATGACTCATTCGAGGCCCAATATAACACAATGACCACACCGGGTCTATTTCTCCATATTCATACAAAACATGCAAGTCTATTTTAAAAACAGTCCATATGAGTTCAATTACAACTTCTACATAAAGGTATATGCTAAACTAGTTTCGTCTAAAATTTTACAAAGGAGTTATAGTTCACAAGTCGCTTCACCATTATTTCGAATGAGAGCCGTCCATCGGCGTATATCCTGCATCTAAAATGTTTTCTTGTATAGGGTGAGCCACAAGTGCACATGCAATGTTCACATTCGACAATTCATATTCACATCAACATTCTAAGTAAGAATACACAAATTCTAGGTTGGAATTCTACATGTCATGCTATGAAAGGAGATGAAACTCATTTGTGCATTATACCCAGAGTCTTCGTCAACTCCCACCACGCAATGCAATGTTAACGTGTAATAAAAATCCGTCATTGATGAATTACATCAAATTATCACTTTGAAATAAAAGTCATGTGTTTATAAACCAAAACTTGTTGGATGTTACAAATCGAATGATTATTTCATAAACAAAACCATGTGTCTTTCTGGGTAGCGAATTTTGGAATCACACCGTTGGCTCCGCAAGCCTATCTACACTTTTTGGACTTTCACCGTCGGAGTGTATGAACCAGTAACCGGGGAGCGTCTAGCCCTTCTTGCTATACCCGGCACAAGTTTTCCATGTCATGCGACCGTGCGACTCTGTTGAACTTGTTCCAATGATACCACGACACTTATCAATTACCAAATGTGGTGTTTGATTTCAACCATGCACTCACACCCATGAAATGCGATGTCCCGGTGCATATGTAATGTAATGTAATGGCATGTAAATGTCACATGGACAACTTAAATCACACATTTCATCATGTATCATGGACAATCATATCATATGCATAAAATCTCCAAATAAACACTTATCCAAATGTCAATATATTAATACACATATATCAAAATTTTATCTAATAACAACAACCAAGCATGACATTATAAATAACACCCTTAATTCTTAAGGTCAATTGTAACATATAATATGCCCATAAAATGTTCTGCACATTATGTACCTCTATAAACAAGCCATAAAACCGTCCTTAACAAATTTCCCTTAAACAAAGCATATAAACCATCCAAAATAAATTTTTAAATGCACTTCATAAACTATCTCAAATAGCCCCTTAAATAGGCCATAAAACTAACCCCAACCAGCCCCTTATACAGGCTATAAGCAGCCCCAAATAGCCATAAAACAACCACTTAAAATGCTCCCAAACACCCCCTTAAACAAACCTTAAAATCGGGTCCCAAATGTACCCCTTTAAATTGTGCCATAAATGTTCTGCCCATAAAACAGCCCCAAATAGCCTTTTAAATAGCTCCCAAACAGCCCCTTAAACAAACCTTAAAACTAGCCTAAAACAGTCCCTTATATAGGCCATAAAATTTAAACCCATAAACAGCCCTAAATGTACCCCTTTAAACAAATTCCTAAACAAATTTCAACAAACCTTAAAACTAGCCCCAACAAATTTCCTGAAACAGCCATAAATGTACTCAAACAATTTCTTAAATGCCCCAAACAATTTCTTAAAAACTCTCTTCTTAAATTAGCCCAAATGGTAGAAGTAAAACCAAAGTAGGAAGGAACCCTACCTCTTAGAGTGTAGTAAAAAGGGTAAGAAGCCTCAAGAACACATCCTAAGCCTAAAACCTTTGATTTCCCCAAATCTCCTCCTTTGGATCTTAGGTGAAATCCCTCGTTCTTGGTATGTATGCGTAGCCCTAGACGAGGAGATGGATTTTAATTATTGGCTCGACAATTTCCGATCGAATGAACTTCGAGGATCGTCGAAAGAAGACTTGGATTCATCTCCTTCTCTCCCTTTTTCTCTTCCGTGGTCAAACCAGAAAAATAGAGATATTTTGTCCCAAAAACCTGATTTTTAACCCTATCTTTAATCTTAAAGAATTGGCCCATATCGCGCCACGTGTCCACCACTTGTTCAAGTCTGTTTTTGTCCCGAAACGATTAATTTCGTCTCGGTTTAAGTTCAAATTATTTTATATGAATTTTATTTAAATTTTTTTCCAACTTTCAAAATTTTCCTAAAAATTTCGTTTTTGGAGGTCACTGGACACTCGTCACCTCAAAAAATGCAAAAAATCCAACTATCTCAGAATTAGACAAAATTCGCTTAGGTAACTAGATTTCACGAGACGGAACCAACAATGAGGTCCGTTTCGTCATCTGAGATTTATAAAATTTCAGGTTTGTAACCCGTACCGTAATCACAATTTACCGTTTTGCCATTTTTCAGAAAAAAGTTAAAATTTACTTAGGTTTTACATTCTTCCACCTTTAAAAGAATTTCGTCCCCGAAATTCACACACATAAACAAATACAATCACATGCATATGCAACAGTCATTTAATATCAAATAACTAAAAAAAATACATTTGTCCTCAAATAAGAAAGGATAATTGGTACGTATATAGTGTGTTTGCGTTCCCATATTGCCTCCTCCACCCCTCGGTGCTGCCACAATACCTTTACTAGCCTTACGGTCTTGCCTTGAAAAAATTGGTCCCTTCTTTTTTATGATACGTATCGATCCCTCCTTGAAGGTTCCATCCACATCAACGACAAGCTCACCCTAATCCACCCACATGAGCCTGACTGAGGTATCTGAGCATGGAGACAGGAATACCGCATGAATGACCGATAGGCTCACAGAACGCTCAACCTCAGAAGCAAATCATCTACCATCTCGAGTAACTCCTCGTAGGCCCGAGCATCCGGGCTGCACTAATTTTCCCACATATTACTAAAGACTAACTAACTAAAGTCCCCGGCAAGGACGCCAAAAACTTGTTGACCAATTTTTCGACACGGCTACCAAAGACTAACTAAAGTCCCTGGCAGTGGCGCTAAAAACTTGTTGAGAACCAAATGATGTATATATATATATATGAAAATATGACCAAGGGAGTGAATGTGGTAAATACTCAAAAATTGATTTGAAACACAAGTAAGTGTACTCAAAAACTGAAATGAAAAGTATTACTAATACTCATCCCCTTTTCGCAAGTGCACATGTCAAACAAGTAATAAAGTGAACTCTAAGAATCCGATAGTCGCACTAATGGCATCGAGGTCTCTCTCTAATTGGAATTTGAGCACCCCTACATAAGGGCTCTTCACTATTTGTGTTTAATTAAATAGGATGGAATAAAATTAATTTAACTGAAATAAAAACCGATTTAAAACTAATCAACTAATTCTAAAATCTATCAAGCAAACAACTACTAAAGTCTAAAAGGTATGAAGAGAGGCACTGTGGATGGTGATAATCATTTAACAATCAATTTGCATTTCCTTGAAAGCACAACATTTGTGAGTTGAATGTTTGACGTCCAAGAGCAAATGTAGTATAGCTTCGATTTCCATACACCATACATTTCACTAATTAGAGATTCATGTTCCTTGTGAGACATAAGTCTAATTAGTTACTGTGAGAATATAATCATCTTTCTAAGATCCGTAATTTTCTATTTTCGCATTTACACCCAAATCTTAGGATTGAAGAATTCTTGCCCCTATAGACAGGATTATGCAAGCCTTCTCCAATCTAATTGGTATCTTGTCCTTCAAATATAATAAAATTTTCTATCTCCTTTGATTAGATCTTTGCTAACACGGGATCAAGGTCCTTTCATCAGATTGGGGAGAAACCTCTGATCAACTAAATTGATACATCATCCAACTATTCTCACACTATAAGTAAATTAGTGATCTATCGAAGTAATCTTTTAGAGTTCATTAGTTCCATAATATAGTCTAACATACCCCCAAGTAGCTGCCCTATACTCTCAAGAATCTCTATCTCTGTGTCACTCAGAGGGCCTCCTGGAAATCAGAGCAAGATACAACCCTTTTCTGGGTACAAGCTATTAATATTAAGAACAACTCATTATATGAACAATACCAATTATATAAAATCAGTCTTCAAACCCACAAAATAAATTGAAAATCTGCAAATCTAAATGTTCAACACTAATCCTCACCCTGGGGGAGGGTGTTTAATGTTCCACATCGGATTCCAATCATCGCCAATAAAAAAAAAAGTAAGAAAATGAATAAAGAAATCAAGAGATAAGGAGTGAGAGAAAAATCCAAATTTAAGCTTCAATCTTCGTCTTAACAATAAATAAATTGAATATCTGAGTACAACACTGAAATCTCTTCAATACAAATAAAAATATACTCTAAAACTACTCTAAGATCTACTAAAAATCAAAGCCCTAAGCCAAACTAAAAATGGTATTTCTAGAGAAACCTCATGAGATTTTCTCTCCTCCCCTTTTTTTTCTTCCTAAAATCTAAAAAATTTGTATTTATAGTCCTCGAGTGAAAATGGGCTTGAAAACAAGCCAAATTATCAATTTTCGGGCTTTTCTTGTTTTTTCCAAAGATTCGAAGTCGTGACATCAAGATTGGAGTCGCAACATCAAGATTTTCGAAGTCATGACACGCATTTTCGAGTCACTTACATCGCATTTAGCCTTGTTGATGTCTCTGTCACAACATTTTTTTTCCTTTGTCGCAACATTAGCAATTTTGAGTCGCGACATCAGCATTCTGGCTTTGTTTTTGGCTTTGTCACGACATTTTTTTGGCTTTGTTGCGACATTTTTTCTGCTTAGTAGCTAGTTTTTCTTCTCCAACTTGTCAAGGCCATAACTTCTTCAGTTTAACTCGGATTTGGGCGTGTGACATATCATTGGAAAATCTTTGGAATGTAGAATGCAAACTATGGGGAATTTCAATCCATTCGATGTTCCAATAGTACTAAAAATTCATCTTCTCCCAAAGGGCACACGCAGACACCCTGGCTGACTATTCTTTGGAACATATTGCTTATTTTCGCTAAATCACTATTTTCATAAAGAATCATACAAAACCAAGTTTAGAGGAAATGGTATGAGTTTTACTTGAATGTGAATATAAAATGCTCAAAATAGCATGTGAAATGAACTCAAAACATAGATGACTATTACACTCATCAATATCTCGACGATAGCTGGTCACGAACCTTACCACTCCTCTTAAGCATCACTTTCTAAGTAGTCATGTTCCCCACCTCAAACTCTATGTGTCGCCGTCACCGTCGGCAGTAGCTCTGCTGGCTATGATCCGTGAGAAGACGCCTCAGATTAAATCCAATCTTCTCGCGGTGTCCCTAATCCAAATCCGCACTGTGATAGGTCTCTCTCCCACCTCCGTCTAACAAACTGGAGATCAGCAAGGCTATCCATATAATGCCTCATAGGGTGCCATCTGTATGCTTCGCTGATAACTATTGTTGTAGGCGAACTCCACTAAGGGTAAATGCTCTTTCCAACTACCCTAGAGATCTAGGACGCATGCAGCATGTCTTCTAACGTCTGGATGGTCTCTTCGACTGATCGTCCGTCTAGGGATGAAAAGCAGTGCTCATCATCAATTGTGTCCCCTTGAATTACTGGAAACTCTTCCAAAATGAGCCGTAAACTTGGGATCCCGCGACTTATTTTGAATGAGATAACCATAGCCTTAAAACATGGAAATGGACTTTAGCCTTCAAATATCATATTGGGCTCATAGCTTTAAAACATGGAGGTGGGCTTATAGCCATCAACTAACAAATTGGGCTTATATAGCGTTACCAAATGAATGTGGGCTTATAACCTTTCTTTTTAAAAGATATGGGCTCATAGAATGGAGATGAGCCTTTTTTTTAATGGAGATGGGCTTATAGCCTTCAGATTGGGCTCATTGATTCTTGCCACAGTAGGTGTTCCAGAATCAACAAAATTTATATCCTAAAGCTCTTACTGCCGTAGCAAAGCTACTGTGAGCATGCTGGTTTGCGCCGAACTCAGTGGATGGGTTTTCTTCGCACAAATGACTCACGCTTGATTGAAAATGGTGTTTTTCACTGGATTTGTGGTTTTGTAATTCTCGTAAAACAAAGGAGAATTAGTGGTTTACAGTCGAAATAAAATGAAGAAAAATAAGAAAAAGAACTCCCTAAACATCACATCGGTTCGAGGTCCTAAGGCGACCCGAGAGGTCCCTGTTCATTTCTCGCATTGGGAGGATGACCTATACTACTCGAACCTGATCTTCATATTCGCTATAAAAACTCGAACCTCAATAATTGTTCCTTTTGAGCATGGCATTTAATGATCATTTACGGTCCCCTGGGCAAGGAAAATCTTCCTTCGATCTACTCCTACAAAGGATCATAAGAGACAACTGAATCAATATCGCTGATCTAGTAATAAGCATCCATCGAACTCCAAAAGATTCAAGGCACTGGGTCAATCAGTGGCACATACAAGGAATTTAAACCTAGTGTGTGAGAAGTACAGGACATAACAAATAACAAATGCATGCGTTAAAACAATGTGAGGACTAACAATATCTTTAAATCCAAAGCCTGGGTGAGCTCTCCTCTTCAAGGATAGTAGTTTTAGCCAACCATCCCCTGAGTTGTCATCCTTAAGGGGTGTTTGGCAGCCGAGAAAAGGAGAGAAAATGAGGGAAAGTGAAGGAGAAAGAAAAGGAGCGGGAATTGCCGAAAGGTTCCCGCCTATTTTATTAATGAGCAAAATTTGTCTTTGATTACAGTGCAGGAGCTTATATAGTGCCCCAGCCAAGCAAAATTACAAAAAAAACCAAAATCAAAAGATTTTACAAGGGATAAAATGGGAAGAAAACAAAAAGGAAGCAATCACCAACGCATCAAACGGCAACGGAAGGAATAGTGGTCGAGAGGTGAACAAAGGCCGCAGATGAACAGCTGAGCGCTAGGAAGCAATTTTGCCACCGTATGGGGCTCGCAGTTGCGAAAATTTCAACCCCGCAAATTTTTTGTTGCGGCTCCATTTTGTATTTCCGCTTCTTCCTTCCGTCTCGACCGCACGCCAGTTTGATCTCAATTTTTTTGCGCTTGATCGACTCAACAATTTTGGCATAAATAGCTTGCAAAACTAAGCAAAATTAGCCACAAAATGCGATTAGTAGAATAGCGGTCCTTAATGTGCAAATCGGGTTAATTACGCTGATTAAGACACAAAAGTGCTCAAAACCTTAATAACAAACAGGTGGTCAAAATAGCACTTTTTGAACACTAATCACACCCCCAACCTACACATTGCTAGTCCCTTAGAAATGAAAGAAAGAAAGAAAGAGAGAGCATACAAAACGATAACAAAATGATGTTCACAAAGAATTATATTTCAAAAAGGTTGTGAATGAGTAATGCCTAACCCTAAGTAAGAATCATCAAAGCCCTGCCCAATAACTATCTTGAGAGAATGAATGCCGTGACAAAATCGGTGTATCAAAAGAGCTCCCTCTCGTGAATCAACCGTAGACTTCCACCAAAACTAAGTGTTTGTTTGATCACCACAATAAACTCACGAATCAGACTTCCCCCAACCAAGCTACTACCTCCACTTAGGACACTAACCAACCTAAATAGATCAGGAATCACTCTTATTCCACAACTTTTTGTGTTGTAGGGGTGCAATGCTGAGGAATCAACCTCACAAAAGTCTATGTAACGGGGATCTACCGATGACTCAACCACCAAGGTTTAGGGCACCAAGTCATAAGCATCTTTCGACCATTAACTCTTCGCCAATTTCCTGACTTTAATGATTTTGAGACTCCAACACCTAACTCGTCAAATTCACCTGATCCATCTATGTAGCGAGCACTAAGTCTGGTGTGGCTCCAAACTACCGCTTAAAATTGTGCTTTAAAGGCTACATACCCCTGGACCGTACTGAAGCTCTCAAGGCAAAGCGTTGCAATTTTTCTTATTTTTCTTTTTCTTTCTTTGTTTTGTTTTTGTTTTTCTTTTTTTTTTTTTTTGGGAAGACACATGGCCTTCATTTCATGGGGGTCCTTAACCTATTAAAGGTAGTCAACGAAACTAGGGTAGGTTTTGCAAAGTTTAGGAGGTAAGCAGTTCTTCAACCTATTGTTGAAAACTGATGTGCACTGTGTGTGGTTAGCTAAAGGTGGAAGAAAAAGGTCGAAAGTAACAAGAATTCAACTAATCATCCACTCAACTAGGCATGGAACCAATCTAACATCAATACAATTGGACAATGTTTCAATTTTTCAAACTCAAGCTGTGCAAAACACAAAAAAAGGGTGCAATTTTAATTGAAAAGTAAGTCAGATAGTATAACAAACCTTCACAAAAGCGAAAACCAAAGCAAATATTAATCGAACATCACAAAACGGGCTTTACTCAAAATAGTAACAAAAATATAAACAAATGCCACTTCCTTCGCTAACTCCCAACCAAATGTCACATTGTCAATAATAGGCTGGATTGGAAAGTGAGAAGGAAGTGTTATCTTGATGAAATGTACTGCTGTTGATAGAGACTTGCAAGCTTTCCATCGACACCTTATTCATTCCATTTGGGCTTCAAATAAACAAGTTAGAGAAGAAAGAGAGGAAAAAAAGGACTAATGCAGATTTTAATATTACACCTTCATAATAATTTAAAAGTAATTCTTTATGGTGGCTATATTTGGATTCTAAAACTCTAAGATTTAACGATACCAAAACGCCTAAAACTGAGTTCGAATGAGAAAGTTATGAGCTAAACAAATGAGGGAGCAAATGGTGTCATGAAATTTCGCAACCATGCTGATTTTTTTTTTTAATATTTTCAAGACCTCAAAAAATTCTTATATTTTTACAGGGAGACAAATTTTTAATAAATAAATAAAATATATATATATATATATATATATATATATATATATATATATATATATATATATATATATATATATATATATATATATATATATATATATATATATATATATCATAAAGCATAAAATTGTGTACAAGTGTTGGTTTGCCGCCTCTTCCTTATGGAAGCTACAGAGTAAGCAAGGAATTTCGCAACCAAATAAATTTACTCGGTACCCACTCCGCAACAAAAATTAATAAAACTACAAAAATAAACACGTAAAAATTAAAAAATTGCGTAAAATTGAAAATTGCTTAAAAACAAAGACAACTAAATAAAGAAAACTAAAGAGAAAAAATTAATTAAATCAAACAAAATAAAATAAAATAAAATAAAATAAGAAAAATGAAAACAAAGCGGAGACTGAGCTCTCCCCAAACTAGTTCCCGCCTTTGAGGCCTCGAACTGCGGGAAAGCATGTGAATGCTGATCTTGTGTTCAAGGTTTGAACCAAGACTAACCATCCACTATGCCATGCAAAGGTGAGCAACACAATTTCTTCATGTGGCGGCAAAATATGAGCAAAGGGGCTACCAACTTCCCAAAGTTTCAGAGTATAGTGCTGGAGACGGGATGCCCAAATTCTTCAAAGAGCAGGATTTGGGTTGGGATTGTGATGCGTGTGAAGGCACAGAGACTGAAATAAGAAGGGCAGGGGCAATCAGGCTCTTGGTGTTCTTCCACTACTTCCTCACCAACAAAGGGAGATTGGGTTTCCTTCTTCTCCCATGGGAGACAAAGAAGCACCAATTCCCGAAGATTCCAATAATACCGGCCGCGATTAATCGCTTCTACCATGGTGTCACTTAGGCACTCTTCCTCTTGACTCTCTTTCTCTTGATGAACATGTTGATTGGAAAGCCTTGAAATTGATTATTCAGGTTGTCAAATTTTTTATCAATTCCACTTTGCAGGTTGTCAAATTTTTTACCAATTTCACTTTGAAGCCCATTTACTTTTTGGTTAAGAGAGCTCTACAAGAGAATTTTTGACTTAATCGGGGCATTGAATTTTCGCTTCTTCCAACAAAGTCACCCACTAGCTTGGTAAGGTCCAAAATGGCCTGTTCAACTGGAGAGATCAATTGTGGCGATTGAGGCTGAGGAGTTGAAGCATAATGTGACGCGAGGAGCATATTGTGTAGGTTCCTGTCCCCATGAAAGGTTTAGGTGGTTCCTCCAACTAGGTTTGTTAGAATTTCCATATGGTGCGTTTGTTGAAGGCACCAAGCATGAGGGCACACTCATCCATATATCGTTTCTATAGTCCCTCATGGACTTATATGCATTTAGATTTCTTTCCAAGGGTCGTCGGTTTTGGTCGCTCTTCCTCTAGATATTCCATCGCCTCAAACTACTTCCAATTCAAGATTGCCTCAAGAACGCTGACTTTAATCAATCTGCCTTCTTAATTTTTAATCCACTAGAAAATGTACTCCTACACCACGAATAGAGAAAACACAAAACAAGGAAAATGACAAAATAATTCACCAGGTGCGGTAATGTTAACTAAAAAAATAAATAAACAAAGTGCTTGAACATAAATCGCTGAAACGTAAACAAAAATAAAAGAAATTCACTGCATCTTGTGATGAGGATCATAAGTGTTCAACTGCTCATCAATTGCACTTAGGCACCATCCCTGGCAACGACACCATTTGATTCTTGCCACAGTAGGTGTTTCGGAATCAACAAAATTTATATCCTAGCTCCTACGCCAGAAGCAAAGCCACTGCAAAGATAAAGGGTCTAAAAATTGAACTCGTGGATGGGTTTTCTTCGTGCAAATAACTCATAGTTGATTGAAAATGGTGTTTTTTAATTTGGATTTAGGGTTTTGTAATTTTGGTAAAAACAAGGAGAATCAGTGGCTCAAGCAGCTAAAATAAAATGGAAGAAAATAAGAAAAAGAACTCCTCAAGCACACACTGTCTGAGGTCCTAAGGCGACCGAGAGGTCCCTGCTCATTTCTCGCATTAGGAGGATGACCTAAAGTCATTTCCCGACCTGATCTTCATTTGGCTATAAAACCGAACCTCCTAATAATCGTCTTTTGAAAGATGGCATTTAATGATCATTTACATCTCCTGAAAATCTTTCCTCTTTGACCACCTTCGTTGACTCACAAGAGACACCAACCGGTCATCATGATCTAGCAATAAGCATCCATCGAACCCAAAAGACGCTGGCACCGGGCCAATCGTGGCACACATGCGGGACGAACCAGTGTGGTAGCTGTGGACATAAATAACAAATAAATGCATGCGTTTAAAAAACAGAGACCAAATAGCTTTACCTTAAATCCAAAGCCTAGTAGCCCCCCTCTTCAAGGATAAAAGGTTTTAGGCTAACCATCCTCGAGTTGTCATCCTCAAGGGTGTTTTGGCAAATGAAAGGAGGAGAAAATGAGGGAAAGGTAAGGAGAAAGAAAGAGCGGTGGAATTGCTGAAAGGTTCCGCCTATTTTATTAATGAGCAAAATTTGTCTTTGATTACAAAGTGCAGAGCTTATAAGGCTCCCACCAAGCAAAATTACAAAAAACCAAAATCAAAAGCCTTACAAGCATAAAATGGGAAGAAAACAAAAGGAAGAAATCAATAACAAATCAAACGAGCAACAGAAGGAATAAGTACGGAGGTGAATAAAGGCCGCAGATGAACAATGCGCGCATGAAGCAATTTCAGAACTGTGAAATTTTGTCGTGCTCCATTTCCTTGTATTTCGCTTCTTTCCTTCTAGTCTCTCGACTGCAATGCCGAGTTTGACTCGACCTCTGCGGCTCGATCGACTAACAATTTGGCATAAATAGCTTGCAAAACTACAAAATTAGCCACAAATGCGATCAATAGAATAGGTGGACTCACTGTGCAAATTCAAGCACTATCGACAAGACACAAAAAGTGCTCAAAACCTTAAATAAACAGGGATCAAAATAGCACTTTTTGAGCACTAATCACTCATATAGCCTTAAAACATGGGTATGAGATTAAAGCCCTCTTTTTTTTTAATTGAAATGGGCTCATAGCTTTAAAACATGGATATGAGTTTATAACCTTTTTTTTTTTTTTTTTTAATGGAGATGGGCTCATAGCCTTAAAACATGGATATGAGCTTATAGCTTTTTTTCTTTCTTTGAAAATAGCCCATACCCTTAAAGGGAATTGACTTTAGCTCTTCAAATATCATATCAAATTATAGCCTTAAAACATGAAGATGGACTTATATTCAACTAACAAATTGAGCTCGTTTCATCCTTAAAAATGGAGATGGGCTTATAACCTTTATATTTAAAGGAGATGGGGGCTCATAGAATGGTTATGGGCATTTCATTTGACATGGGCTTATCATTTAAGATTAGCTTATATAACTTAAAACATGGATATAGTTTATAACCTTTTTTTTTTAATGGCGGCGGGTTTATCAGCTTTCAACAAGAGATTGAGCTCATAGCCTTAAAACATGAAGATTAACTTATAGCCTTCAAATAATGATTGACTCATATACCTTAAAAATAGATCGCATATGATCTGAAAGCAGAAAGTTATGCCTAATCAACAATATTTATACATAAATTCCTCCTACCGGGCCAGAGGCCTAGCTATTGCAAAGATAATGCGCCAGTGGTCTAACACTGTGGATGGGTTTTCTTCACACAAATGAATTGCAGTTGGCTCAAAAAGGTGAATTTCACTTTGGATTAAGGGTGTTGTAAAAACAGTAGAGGTTAATGGTTTGTAGACTGAAGATAAACTGAAATAAAATATGAAAAATAATTCCTTGAAGCATCGGACTACTAGGGTTAAGGTCTTAAGGTAAATGAGAGGTTCTTGGGTCCTTTTCCTTTCGTTGGGGAGGATGACCTATAGTCATTTCCCGAACCGGATCTTCATTTGGCTATAAAAAGGAACCCTATTAATTTTCCTTTTGAAATATAGCATTTATTGGACATTAATGCTCCTCGACAGTGAAAACATATCTCCTTGATCTACCCTACAGTGACAAATAGAGGGCAACTAACTGAATGTCAGTAGATCTAGCAATAAGCATCCACTGAACCTTAAAAGATTACGAAATACTAGTCAATCAAGGTATATCTAAGGGATTTAAACCTAGAATGAGAGATAGAAACATTAATGGAAATAAATGCTTGCGTTAAAAACAGAGAACCATCATTTTACCTTAAAAACTGTAGCCCTGTAGCCCTCCTCTTCAAGGATAAAGGAGGTTTGACAACCATCCTCGAGTTGTCATCCTCAAGGGGTGTTTTGAAATGCAAGAGCGGAAGAAAAGGGAGAGTAAATGAGAGAGCAAGAAAATGAGCGGAAAACTCCCGCCTAAAGCTGCAAAGTGTAAAGTGCGTAAAATGAAAAAAGTTTTCCTCTATACGCCTCGGGCCTTATATATGCTCAGAGAAGAGAAAAATTACTAAAATATCTAAACTACCTACAATATAGAAGGGCATTTTAGGAAAAATTTACGAAAATCCACAAAGGTCAATCCAGACAAAAGTTGGAGCTGTGCCGCAGAATTTTCGCAGGTTCGAATTTCATAAAATTTTCGCACTCCCCGCGCACTTTCGCAGAAGCTTCACTCTCCTTGTCTCTTCACTCTCTTTCCTTCTGATTTCCTGATCCGCAATGCCGAGTTCGACTTTGTGCTCGCTTGATCGACTCCAACAAATTTGGCACAACAAATTTGCAAAACTACAAATTGGCCACAAATGAGATTGCAGAATAAATGACCTTAATGTGCAAATCGGTTAATTCGGTTGATTATATGCAAAAGTGCTCAAAACCTACACACAACAGGGCTCAGGCCACTTTTGGGCACTAATCACTCCCTTAACCGACATTATCATAGTCCCTTAGCAATGAAAGAAAGAAAGAGATAGCAAACAAAATAATAACAAAATTATGTTCTCAAAACAATAGTATTTCAAAAAGTATGTGGATAAGTAATGTCTAACCCTCAATGAGAATCACCAAAACCCTGCCCAATAACCATCACGAGAGAGTGGATTCCATACAAAATTCAATATCAAAAGAGTTTCTTTCTGATGAGTCTAAAAGCTCATTAGGTTTTTAATCCATTTTTCTGACTTTATTATGAGATAAATGTTGAATTGTTTGAAGAAAAGTGGATAATTGACTCCAAATTTCATATTTCAGAAAGTACAAAGCAGAAACTCAAAATTTAGCAAAATCAAGAAATCACCAAGCAAAGAGACCGTCACAAATCGAAAGTTAGGTCAAGACGTAGTTTCTGGCTGCGCCCATTTCAAGTCACGACATCAACAAATTTGGCTTTGAATAAGAAACTGAAACGTGAACAAGTGAAGTCGTGACTCGAAAGCGAGGTTGCGACGTTTCTAAAGGACAGCATCATGTCGCGATATCACCATGTCGTGACATAAAAAACAGAAGATTCAAGATCAAGGACTTGAGACGATGTCCCGACCACTCAATAAGGTCGCACCGCTAAGATTGAGCAGAGAGTGAGGTCACGACACCACTGATGTCGCGACTCCTCGGGAAATAGTCGAAGAAGAATGAAGCGTAACGTAGAACTCCGAGGTTGCAACTCGAAGAAAAGAAATAGGAAGAAAGAGGTCGCGGGAGCATCACTATTAGAAGTCACACATAAAAATTGATAAGATATGAAGGCAAAAACTACCAAATACAATTGCCACTCAAGAAATCAAAGTCAAATACGAAGTCAGTCATAAAACAGCAAAGTGGGTCAGCAACCTAAAAATTGATGTCGCAACTCATAAGGTGAAAGAATGAAAGAAAATGATGTCGCCATGGACCGAGGTCGCTATTATCGGCTAATCGGCGAACACTGAACAAATGATGTTGCGACATGACTTCAATGTCACACCATCACATCAAGGCATTTTCAAGACAAATCGGTTGGTAACAAAAAGGAAGAGGTCGCGATCGATCACAAGACATCAGAAAATCCATGTCGCGACATCAATTTGAAGTCGCGACATGTAATTGTTGAGCCGGGCTTTTCGATTTCCACCGAGCATTTCGGGATTCATTTTTATCTTTTATAAATAGATAGCTTTAGAATGGTAAAGTAGCTTTTTTCTCCTTCGACGACCTTTAAAAGGTGCAAGAGGAACTCATGGTATATTATAGAGTAGATTTTTATTTTTAGATTTTTATTTTTAGTTTTATTTTCTGGTTTTGAATCTGCGAACTGTGCAGAAACGAGTAGAGCTGGATTTTTAGTTTTATTATTTTCTTAACCATTATCACCGAAATTTATGAAACTAGACAAATCTCTCGAATTCATTTCTTCTCGCTTTATTGCAATTACAAAGGGTTGTGCGTGATCTGCATCTACTTAATTCCGCAATGCAAAGAATCGTAACGCAGCCTGGGCTGGATTTGATTTACATTTAGTTGCGCCTTCCCGCACATTTATAGAATTAATTTGGTTCGATTTTTACTTACTGTCGTTAATTTGACTAAGTTCTACCAGAGTACCTAATACCAAGCCAGTGGAACGATTCGCATGACATCCAGATGCCCTCTCAGTGACATGTAGACGAGATTCCCCGAGTTGAGAGCATTATTTTCGGGTATGTCTGACCACCATCGACTTAACCGCGAACTCGAGAGTTCATTTTGATAAATCCCCATTCAGCCATAATCAAGTAGAGGGGTGTATTTGGGCCACTATAAATGATCGAGAGTTCAATTAATCTAAGGTAAGTTCCAACCCCGTGTTAGCTTAGGGATCCGATCAAGGAAAAGCGGATAAAACCCATAGGATCTCGGGAGGCTGAGCCACCAATTAAGTAGTGGAAATTTTGCGAGAATCATGGTAAGGTAAAGCAAAAGTTCAAATTACTACCAGAAAATGGTGTGAAGTATTGAGAAAGAAAAAATACCTGCATCTTGCAAGAGAATGTGGAATACAGAACAGGTTTGATTCGTTTTCGAGAGAAGCAAGGATATTAAATCGCTGAAAAAGAGAAACTAATCAATAATTAGGAAATCTTGGACAAAATTCAGATCCACATGTAACGTAGCAACCTGATTTAAAGGTCGAATCGGGACCGCTCCATCAGATTTCATCGATGGTTTTCGCTTTCTCACAAAGAACCGATTCAATCCATCTTTTGTGTACAATTTATTTTTTTGGGCCATTCACTTGTTTTAATTTTTTTAATTCGAGTATATTCAATAGTATAGATTTTTAATTTTTGTCGTTTTGATAAAACTTTCACTATGAGTCTTGAGTCCAAATAGTATGAAATTTTAGTAGTCGGGGTAGTTGACCTGTAATTCGCTATCAATCTCCTCGTGGGAATGATAATCGGACTTGCTATCCGTGATTTACCATTCAGAGTGACCATTACACTTGTAGTTGTCGTAGACTAAACCCTTATTTTTAATCTCGAACATTAAGAAATTCTACTTTAGCAAGCCAACTTATCCAAAGTGACACAGGGTATAAGAAAATCAGAAGGCCTCAGAGCTATGTTAGCTCGGGAGGGGTTTTTTTAGTCTATATAGAAAATACAGCTACGGCGCCATTGTTTAGGATTGAAAGAATTAATTAGATCAATATTCTGACGAAAGAAGGAAATACTAATTTGGACATTTTAAGAAAAGAACAAAATTAGTTTTGCAAGCAGTGGCTACACCAACCACTAATCTTTAACAAGCTATGTTGAAAATATTTGTTTAGTTTGACTAATCCTATTAATCTGAGTGTGCTTTTATTTCAGGAAAACCTTTAATGCATAGGAAACAGGATTCTAACCCGATCCCAAAGAGACACTAAATCGAGAGAACACCTCGAGCTTAAGAAAGACAAAAAGAGTGCAGTAAACACAACCATGGCGCATTTAGAGACATGACTGCACACAGAGTAAACAGAGGACAAGAGGCCGGCTGGGCCCCATTACTCGACACAATGGAGGATTTCGGAGGCCTATTATTCAGAAGAGTATTATGCAATCGACAAATTCCATCAGAGATGCAAAACACCAACTTAAGCCAAAGATTGACATAATGGTTCAAGAATCTCGGGGCCATCGGGGTCACTCCCACGTAAGACCCAAATGAACACCCCGGAAGATTTCTATGACACACATAAGAAGCTTCGAATATGTAGAGACCTCAGAGGATAAAGTCGTATCTCTTCCCATTTTCTGAGAGATATAGCAACCCCATGGCATGAATCATTACCATATGGTTCTCGCGATTATCGGGAAGAGTTGGTATAAGCTGCTACTTCAAGTGATTCTTTCCATCTCTCACTCAGAGATGAAGAGATATACAAGATTCCAACAAGGGGAAGATGAGAGCCTATATGTAGCTCAGGGGAAAGATCTCAAGAGGTCATTGATGAGGTACCTCAATGGCGGAATAGATCCGCTGACCCGTGATGGACATAGTGTACTAAGTGCTTTAAATGATACATCTAAGGTACATTCGATGTCACACTGGGAGATTCAAACGAAAAAGTGTCAAGAGGCGAGATCCGATAAAGACTTCGGAAAATGTAATATGAAAGCCCATCCTAGTTTTCAAGAGAAACAACAGAGGAAAAGGATATGGAGCTGAGCAAGATGACATCCATGGAGGCAAAGTTGGATGCCATAATGCATAGGATGGACAAACAAGAGAGAAAGATGCACACTGCTCATGAAATAGGAGCAGTGGAAAAAGAACTTATAAGAAGAAGTGCTGATGTGCCAACAGAAGAAGATTCTTATGGTGCTAAGGAGGTTAAGTACGTGAACGAGCAAAGAAGTTATCATTTCAAGCCAAATCCTAACCTGCCCTCACACTACAACTAACACCGAGGAACCAGCGAGAATTTCTCATACGCTGGAGGTGGGCATTACACTGCCATGCAGGAGGCCAACATCCTCAACAAGGATATCAAAGAAACACCAAGGTTTCTCACAGCACAGCAAGAGGTGAAGGCAGAAAATGAATATCATGGTCGAGGAGAACCCAACCATTGAAGAAACAACACATAGCCATGGGGACAACAAGAGGCTATTACAATTCCATGAAACGTAAAACTATCCGACTCGAAGCCAAGTCCGATACCAAATGTTTCTCTGCAAGAATACTAGTGCCTCACCAAAATTTAAAGACACAAGTAAAAAGAATCGCCCCGAATATACCAAATCGTGAGCAAGGGTACATTCCCTAGTGACACTCGTAAGAACCCAAAGATCGCATGGCAATTCGCCAAGAAGTGGGAAGGATTCGAGCAAAGAACAAAAAGTTACGTAAAGGAAAGAAGCATACCGAAAGGCAGAAGAAGAGACTCAAAAGAAAGAAGAGAAGAACAAATGTGATTGAACAAATAAAAGAAGTAATGAATTTAAAAAGAAGGCGAGTACCAACAGATACAACGCAAAGGCTATTCCCACGACCTTTAAGTCAAGAGAAGAGAAGAACGCTTAAATTCGATATTTTCAAGAAAATAGAAATAAATATCCCATTTGTAAGAGGTGATCGCCTATATGCCTCTTTTATGCAAAATTTCAAGGAAATATCGAGCAAGAAAAAGGAAGACAGTTTGGAAAAGGAGCCAGTAAATAATCGCATTTGCGTTGCCATTATCCAAAGAAAAGCTTCCAAAGAATGATGAAAGACTCGCAATTTCACCATTCCCCCGCTTCCATAGTGGAAATATGAATTCAGTGCTTTATGTGATTCTCGCGCAAGTATAAATTTGATGCTCATCACAGCAGACTTAGTCTGGGGGGAACTTAATTCCAAGAATTACATTACAAATGGCTGATAGATTAATGGCAAAACCAGAGGGCATTCTGGAAGATGTACTTGTCAAGGTTTGAAAATTTATTTTCCTAAGTGATTTTGCTATCATGCGTGATGGAGGAAGATAACAAGTTCCTTTGTCGCTGAAGACTCTTTCTAGCAAATGTGAGTCGCCTTGATAGACGTATTAAAGGTGAACTCGACACTGCAGAGTCAGGGATGAAGCAAAGGCATTTTGGCTACATTAATGGGAGTCTGGAAACATCCTAATGTGTGAGCGTATATTTCCGTGCGGCTATAAGAAACAATAGCCTTCTCTCAAGGATTTAATCAATTTCGATTGTATCCTTCAACACTCTATCAATGAAATTGAGATGAATTTTCAAGATCTTGAGAGTCTGACTGGCACGCCTTCAAATTTGTTTAACAAGGAAACAATTTCGAGTATAAATGAAAATAAATTAAGATAGCGGCAATTAAAACAAAGAAATTCATGAGCAGAAACTAGTGCATGGGCCCAACATTGAAAGAATTGCCTACCATTTAAAAATATGAGTTTTTAGAACCAGAAAAGAGAAAACCAAGAATATCAGCTGCATTGACTGTCGAAGAAACATAAGTCGGGTAATTCCGAGAAAACATAAGGAAGCAATTGCTCGTCATCTAAGATCCGCGGTATCGCCTCCATTCAGACGCACAAAATATCACGGGAAGATAATGCAAAACTTCTATTGAACATTAAAGGAGGCTGAACCTGATGAAAGAAGTCACGAAAAGAAGTTCAAATGGTTAAATGCAAGCTATATATGCTATATCGATAGTTCTGGTAAGCCCAAGGCATGTGGTTCCCAAGAAAGGTGGATTCACCGTGGATCGAAATGAAAAAGAATGAACCGATTCCTACAAGAACTCGTGGACAGATGGAGGGTGTGTATTAACTACGTAAAATTGAATACCGCAAACTTAAAGGATCATTTTCCCCGCCTTCATTGGATCGGGAGCGTCGATAGGTCATGACACCCTCATTTTCGCTTTCTCGATGGATAATTGATATAACCAAATTGTTATTGCACCCGAAGATCAGAGAAAACCACTTTGGCTGCCCATTTGTACTTTTGCTTAGAGAATGCCATTTGGTTTGTGTAATGCTCCCGTAATTTTCCAAAGATGCATGATGTCTATATTTCCCGATTCCAGCGTAAGAAGTTATGGAGATCTTCAGCCGGATGATTTTATGCTGTATGGATCCAGCTTTTAACAATGCTCGTATAACTGGGATAAGACGCCAAAGGTGCAAGACAAGAACTCGCTCAATCGGGAAAATGCCATTTATGGTTACAGAAGGAATTGTCTTCTGGGGCACATGATTTCAGAATGTACTCGAGGTAGACCCAGTAAAGTTTCAATTATAAGAAACCTAATGCCACCCACTACAAATAAGGAACTGGTTTCAGATTACGCCGATTTTATATGATTTATCGAGATTTTTCAAAATCATAGACCACTATGCATTGGTCGAAAAAGATACTAAGTTCTATTTTGATGAATGTCGCGTAGTTAATGGAAGAAATTAAATCCGTGACTAGTCAAGTCCCATCATGGCAAAACCATTGGAACAGAGAATTTGAAATCATGTGTGATGCCGTTGATTTGCAATGGAGTCAGATTGACGTAAAGATGAAAAAGTGTTCAAGGTCATCTACTATGCTAGCAAAACCTTTAATGAAGCACAAGAAAATTACTCTACTACTGAAAAAGAGATGCTGGCAATAGTATTTGCATGTGAAAAGTTCAAGCCATACATTTTGGGGTCCCATGTTGTTATACACACTGATCATGCAGCAATTAAATATCTAATGACAAAGAAAGAAGCAGCCAAGATTGATCGTGTGGGTGTTATTGCGTGAATTTGATGTAGAAATAAAAGACAAGAAGGGTAAGACAATGTGATAGCTGATCACTTGTCAATATAGAGAAAACCATCAGATAAGAAGAAGCGAAGAGAAATAGCAGAAAATTTTCTAGAAGGAGCGCTTATTTCATTTATCACTCCAATCACCCCGTATGTCGATATTGTGAATTTCTTAGCTTCGTGGAATTATGCCACCGTAATTCAGCTACCAAACAGAGAAAAAGCTAATCCATAAAGAAAGGGCTACATCCGGGACGACCCATTATCAAGTAAAGAGTGAAATGATCTCGATTATATGAGATGTGTACTAGAAGGCGAGCAAAGCAAAATTTTACAAGAATGTCATGCATCACCTTATGGAGGACACTTTGAAGGAGATAAAATAAACACAAAATTCTCCACGGGATTCTACTCGGGCCTACGATTTTTAAGGACTGTTTCTTAATGGGCAAAGTTGTGTGATCAATGCCAAAGAATGGAAATATCGTAGTAAGGTACGATGCCCCCGTAAGGTATCCCGTGGTGCGCTTGTTTGATATAAATGGATTTATGGGCCTTTCCAAATTTATTTGGAAATATATACATACTCCTACCGTGGATTATGTATCAAATGGGTAGAAGCAACAACATGTCCAAAGAATGATGCCAATACGCGCAGTGGTTTACAAAGAAATATTCTCAAGAGGATCTGGGACACCTTAACTAGTAATTAGTGACGGAGGAAGCCATTTTGCAACAAGGTTCGATAAACTCATGAGCGATATGGTATCAAACACATTATGAGCTGGCTTATCATCCTCAAACAAATGGGCAAGCCGAAATTTCCAACAGTGGAAATAAAGAAAATTCGAAAAGACTCAGAAGCTCAAGTAGGAGAGATTGGTCTGCTTGACTTACGACTCCATGGGCATACAGGATCGTTTTTAAAAACTCCCATTGGAATGTTCCATACGACTTGTCTTTGGAAAACCTTGTCACCTACCTCGAGCTAGAATATAAAGCGCAAACAAGAAGCTTAATTTTGATTTTAAAGCCGGCTAAGGAAGATAGGCTATCTAGCTTAAATGAATTGAAGAGTCGAGAATGTAAGCCTATGATAAGGCCGTAATCTACAAGGATAAAACAAAAAATGGTATGATCAACGAATTTTGAGGAGGGAATTCAAGGTAGGAGATCGGCCCTGTTATTCAACTCCGCACTAAGACTCTTTCTAGAAAAAACCGAAATCCAAATGGAGTGACCATTTACGTGGTAATGGGCATAATTTGGGGCGCTGACACTGTAACCAAGAATCACGAGGAGTTCAAAGTTAATGGTCGAGATTAAAGCACTATCTTGGAGAAAGCAATTGGAAGACAAACCCTTAGTTCCTCAATGAAGAAAATTGAAGAAACAGAACAATGGCAGCAGAAAGTCCAACTAAAGACTAAAAATGGAGTAGCTTGGTGGAAGGCAATCCACACCAGTTGTTTAAAATTTTTCTTGTTTTATTTTACCATTTATGTGTTTAATTGTTTAATAGTTTCTTATGATTAAATTCATTTTCGATTGAAGAGTAGTTAAATATTTTTTTTTTAGTTTTACAGGAATGAAGATTGTGCAAAAAGGAGAGCATCTGCAATCAAATTTCAATCAGCATAAGAGACAAAAAATGGGCAGTATCTTCTTCTTCTTCTTGATTTGAATTTTTAAATTTGTCTTAAAGCATGATTGAAAGTTCGGGGAATTTTTATTGTTTTGGTGCTTAATTGTTGAATGTGATGCATAGTGAAGTTGTTGAATTTTCGCATGGATGTAGATGAATCGAGTTATAGTTGTTTCACTGAATCGATAAATCTGACATTGCCGTGAATTTGAGTGCTTATGTTTTGGTCGTACATTAATCCAAAAACGCAACCAAGAATGCCGGATGTGAAAAATAAAAGTGGAAGGAAATAAAATAATGAAACCGAGGTCAAGAGAATGAAATAAAGAATGGAAGGAACATTTTTATGTTGCAACATCAAATTCATGTCGCGGACTACATTTCGTCACAACAAAATTTGAAGTCAAGTGACTAAATCGCTCTTAAAAGTCAATAAAAGTGAATTTTAAACCTAAGCTTAGGGCGTCCCAAGAGTTAAAATTAAATTCATTGAAACTCATTAATTTAGAGGCTCAATATTTAATGTCGCGACTCCCATAGTGCAATCATGATATTGAACTCAACATTTGTTCCACTTCAAAATCATTTAACTGCAATTCATTCCAACCTTTCCACTTCCACATCCATACTGAATCTTTAAACCCTAGAACTGCAAAGCTCAAGAATACTCTCAAGCTTTCAATCATGGCAAGAAACCAAGATGAAGGTCAACAATCTCAACAAATTGATCGATGAAATCGCGCGAGACAATGTTGAAAGGAAAGAGGAAGAAGTTCAACTTAAAATCAACTGCGGGAAGAAGTAAATGTTGGAAAAAGGGAACCACCAGAGAGGAGGAGCAACCTCGAGAAAGAAATAACAAGAAGAAAATGACTTTATTTCACAAGAAGCCAAAGAATTGTGGAACAAGGTGATGTTTGATAAAGAATTTGTTTAGAAAGAGGTTTGGTAAATTGATTTCCCATTTTCTAAAGTAATAAAAAAGAGAGGTTGGGAGTTCTTTGACGAGCACAAAGACTGTGGTTTTCACTTCTTCCTGTGGAATTTTATGCAAATACGGTGGAATGAAGGATAATTGCTTATGTGGAGGAGTTCAAAAGTTCTTCATGATAGAAGAATAAATGAAGTTTTTAAATTAAGAGATTTCAAGCATGGGTCGAAATACCAGAAGTTATTGGAAAACCTAAATTATAAAAAAATAGTGAATCGCTTGACTGGAAGAGAAGGGAAATGGGAAGTGACGAAGACGAACCCTCACCATGCTATCAAAAGGGGATCTCTTACAGAAGAGGCAAAGGTTTGGTTTTATTTCTTATGTTCTGTAATAATGCCGACTAAACACCTTAGCACAGTCAGAGAGCAAGAAGCAATCTTATTGTATGCCTTTAAAAGGATACAAATGAACATAGGCATTTTGATCGAAGAATCAATCGTGAGGGTACCATTATAAATCTATAAAGAGGACTGGATTCTCACCCTACTACAATTACTAGACTTTGTTTCCGGGCAGGTGAAGTGAGATCAGAAGAAGAAGTAAGATGTCTCAGGTTTCCTCTAACTCGACATACAGAGTAACAAGGGACCAAAAGAAGGAAGCAAAAAGAAGTGACAAGCATGGGGAGCGCAGTAACAAAGGGCAGAGCTGATGCAGAAAACCGAGTAGAAGAGAGATGGAGGAGGTGCTGACATCATCCTTTCCTAAATGGTATGAGAACCTCTCAAAGTCTAACATATCCCTTTATCTCCGTATGCAGAACGTATACTACCAGAAGCATCCAGATGTGAAGGAAATAAATAATGGAAATGCTGAAAACAATGAAAAAGGAAATGGAGGAAAGAGAACTTCAATGGGAAAGGCAACAAAGGATAAAAGAAGAATTCATGGAGGCTACAACCAGGAGGAAAGAGAAAATATGGGAAGAAAAATGGAGAATCAGAGAAGAAGAACATAAGGAGGAGCTAAAAAAAACAAGAAGAGAGGATGATGGGCAGAATACAGACATGCATGCAATATTTCTACAATAATCAATTCAAAAGAGATGTTGAATTGCTGAACATCATGAAGGAGAAGGAGAGAAATGGAAAATAGAAAGCTAAGAAAGATCGATGGGTTCAAGCATATATATAAGGAACTGTTCAAAGAGTTTGAGAAGATAATGAAAGAAAGAGGATCACTGAAAATGATGATGAGATAGAAGGAAAACATGGTTGGAAAGTATGACTTAATCAATCGAATTTATCCAAGCCGCTTGAATGTACTGGCCAAGGTCAATAATCAAGTGGGGAGAGGCAAGACACGCCATTCATGCAAGATAACTAAATAATGAAATATCCGCAAAGGGCAAAGGCGCTCTGCTTTGTAGAGAGGCAAAAGCTCGAAAAAAATTCTAGGTTTGACCTCAAAGGAAGCGCTTTATGTGTGACTCCAAACATAGTACCTAAAAGGGCATACAAGAGAAGAAAGGGAAATTGAAGGTTTTAGCATGTTATACATATATACATTCCCAAAAATTTTAATGAAAACTGATTTAATTCATCCTAATTGTCCTTTGTTTGATTGAATTCTCATTTTATAATTATTCTTTTTGCTTATTAGATGTTTCTCAACTGTTGAAGGAAAATTTGATTGTGGATGAATAGATGTAAATTGATTGTTTATGATTTCTGAATTTTTATTTCTGTGTCATTTTCTTTTTGCTGTGCAAGAATCAAATAAATAATTATGTTCTTTCTCAAGAACAGAAACTCGGAAAGAATCAGGGCAGGAATAAAGAAACTGGAAATTAGGAGTATTGCCTGCATTGTTTAAATTCGCTTAGTTTGCAAAATTGGAAAATTGGTATTTACGATGGAACAAAATACTTTGGTTGAAATAAATGTAAGTAAATCAAAGTAAATAAATACAAGTCTTGAAGAAATAATACACTTAGGTCAACAAAACTTATGAAACTTTGACAGAAATAGAACATCTATGGGGAATTCAGACGGGTCCATACCCTAAAACTTGCCTGATTATCGACGAGGCGAATCTTAGGTGAAAACAGCCAACAAGAAATGATAGAGTCCATCCTGGCTCTTGAGCTTTTCTAAGCCTACCAAAATATGCTTACATGTTCTCGTCCCTTTGATTTGAGCCAACAAGCCTTTTATTTCTCAATGAAAGAGCAACCGAAACCGAAATTCCTTCATAATAAACTCAAGTAAGAAAGAGCCCAAATTATCCAAATAGCCTAGCTTCAAAAAAAAAAAAAGTTTAGTATAAAGGAAGAAACAAGTTTGGGGGAAATAATATTTCCAAATTTTGACAATGAAGAGTCAAGAAGCAAAGAATGTGGCTAGTGAAATAAGGAATAAGTTTTTTTCTTTGTGGCCTATTTAACAATTAAGCCTGAGGGTGTTTTTAACACCTAGCACCCTAATGCCAACCGGTATGGAGTTAAGCAGCCCAAAGTTCTCTAAGAGTAATAGAAAGCCTAAGAAGACAAAACATCGTGACTATTCCAAATCTTAGAAAAATAAAAGCAAAAGAGTTCAAGAACAAAAGAATATGCCTGAATCAAGTACATATGGAAATTGAAATTCCATAAAAAGAATTCAAAAGATGAATCAGCAGATTGATAGAATCAGAAAGAACAAAAGAAAAGGTGAAAGGGAGGCAAGAATGAGAGAAAAGATGGAAACCGGGTGGATTTACAACTTAAATTTTTCCATTATCTACCCAATTACCTAAGCCCAACATTACAAAGCCCTAAAGACTCCTATTGATTTTGAAGGTTGGATTTACCTACGTTAGTGGAGATCAATATGAAAAACAAGCATATGGGACTTTGACAAACAGTCTAAGAAAACTCCCAGAAGATTAACTAACTTCAACATAAAGATGAAAAGGATTGAAGACCTACACACACACACACAGAACAAGACTTGTTGAATAAACTGTTTGAATACATTAGCTCTGTGAAACCCCAGAAAATCTAAAATTTTGGATAAATGGTAAAATAGTAATTTCGGCTGAAAATCCGGAATTTTTCTAGATCTCGGATGACGAAACGAACTTCTCCGTTGAAATTGTCTCGTGAAATTTAGCTACCACATCGAATTTCATCAATTTCGAGTAGCTCTGATTTCACGCTGAGGTACGGGTGCCTGATGACACATGACAAGGTTAGGAATGCCACATGGCGCTCAAGAGTGTGACACTGGCATTGAAGGAATGGCTCACAATTAGCCATGTGTGAGTTGAATCCCCATGGCTCAGCATCGAGCCATGTGGGTGATGAGATGTCATAAAAGAAAAATAAAGAAATAATAAGGAATAAGGATGGAAAAATTTATAGCCACACAAATGGTTTGAGGAAATGGGAGGAAATTTCCTCCTCGACCGAATGAGTGGTTACCCAAAAGTGGAGAGAGAAATGACCAAAGAGAAATGAGAAAATGAGGAGAAAGTAGAAGAGAAAATGAGATGAGAAAAGAGAAAAAGAATAGAAAAGCAAAAAAGAAAGAAAGGAAATGAAAGAAGGAAAAAGAGGAAACAGTCAGAGAGAGTGCGGAGGAAAGCGAGAAAGGAGGGAAAGAGAAGGGCGGATTTTTTCGGCTTTCTCGCGGTCGCAGTCACGCCTCTCGGCGACTAGCAGCGCACGCAGCGGGGATCTACGCAGGACCAAAGTCGAGTTTCCACAAACTCCAAGAGGTAGGATATTTTCATTTGTTTACTTTAGCCTAAAGGCTTTATAATGGTAGGGGTTGCTTATGGAGCCATGTAAATTAGTTCCGCTTTGGGATTAAAGGCATGGATTTCTATGACTGCTTCGCTGACCACCAAAACATGTATAAAATTTATAACATCAAGGTTAAAGACTATTAACTAACTCTACAATAATGCCATAAAACTTGTTAAGACTACATCAATAAAATTGTTATGGATCAAAACACCTATTCCAATTTAAGACTTATTATCCAAGGACTATCAAGCTCAATCTCAAAAGAAATAAACCATTAAATCCCGAGTGTGAGTTTCTTTAACTATCACGCTGATTAAAAGATATATTTGTAAGAGAAACCATTTCGTGTGGTTTCATCCAGATACTAAGTGCACAGGTCGATGCGCAATAAATGGATTTAAGTCCGTGATATCGATCCCATGTGTAGATCTCAAGAATTTTTCAATCAACTACCCCAACTACTTAAGCTCCATACTATCAATTTTATAATACGATAATGAGATTTTGCTTTGAAAAGCTTGAAAATAATGGGATAAAAGAAAAATGATTGAATAACAAATGAATTGAAGATTGAAATATCAAAATAACAAATTTAGATTTAACAGTTATCTCTAAAGGAAACATTGAATAATCAGTTATTGTGAAGAATCAATTCCTAAGGCCCGTATCGTGGCTCCTTTGGCTTTCGAACTACAGATCTTTAAAACTAGTCCAAGGATTAATATAGTGTGACTCGACCTCTCCAAACCACATTAGCTCATCATCTCACCTTAATCGTTTCTCTCGAATACTGCAGGGTGAGATAACTACTTTTAAATCTAGTAGCCTCGTTTCGGTATTTTCTCTTCAATACTTCATACCCAATAAATAATGGATCATAGACCGAGCTACTTCCAATTTAGTCATTGCCGAGGTTTGCACTATAATCGGTTCCTCACCTCAAAATTAGAATAGCTTACTCTTCCTCGATTAGATCCTGCTAACACTCCGGATCGAATTCACTATTCGACCGAGGTGAACTCTTGTATACTTAAATTAATAACTCACTCAACTCATTCTCACTATATGAGAAGAGGATGTATTGATTTAAATATACAGAGCGCATTAGATCAAGAATATCGTTCAAATACTCCAAATTGTTTTTACTCGTGAATGCCTTCTTCCGTGTCACCCGCAGGGCCCCGAAATCGAAATAAGAACAACCTCGCATGGGTACAAAGAGACTGAAATTGGGATCAATTCCAAGATACAAGCAAAACCAGCAAGTCGATTTAACATCTGAAGTTCAACTATAATGAATAAAATACCGCAGGAAAGATTATTTCTGACAATAACGTCAATTCAATGGAAGCTGGGCTTCTAAATTATTGATTATACCATACATCGGGCATTAATAAGCGAATCATATGTTGAATCAAATACTCCTGGAATTGAAAGGATAGATAGACTTTAAGAAATATAACCGCAGATTCAAACAACTTTACAAATTAACGCTCAAATCCAAATTAAACTAAATACAAACTACTCTAATCTAAACTAAAATGGTTAAATGAAAAACAAAAGAAAAGAAAAGAAAAGAAAATAAAAATACAGAGCCTTCAAAGAACCCGCATCTCTTTGTCGCCAAGAGCCGCTTCGTTGGTAGCAGCCTTCGTATTTATGTGGCTCCCAAGTCGGGCCCTAATTCGATGCATTTTTCAGGATTTCCGCGGATCGGCCCATGTTACTGCTCTCGTGTCGCGACTCCTCAAATCCCTTTTGCTGGCGAAGATCGCTTAGTTTGGCACTTGTTGCAAGATTTATCAATAAAGTCATGACATTCCTTTCGTTCTCGAAAGCATCTTTGCGTCGCGACTAAGGAATCAATGTCGCGACATTACGCGCGTCGACATCGATTTCGGCCGCAACATCAACTTTAGTCTCTGCAACTTTGAACTGATGGTTTCTGAGGTCGCGACAGCAATCTCTTGTCGCGACATCAACTTAAGAACTGCAATCTTCAATCGTCGCTCGGCGTCGCCGACATCAATCTCTTGTCGCTGACATCAAACTCTATGGCCTTACTGTGTTTCAATCGTTGCTCTCGATGTCGCTGACATCGATCCCTTGTCGCGACATCGCCATGTCTGCAGCTAACTAATGGTTCCCGATGTCGATATCAATATCTTGCTGGCGAGCATCAACTTAAGTTCGTGATCTCAACCGGTGTCTTCTTATGTCGCTGACTCGACTTCATCGCGACATCAACTTAGGTTCTGCAACCTTCAACTGATCACGTCTTATGTCGCGACATCAACTTTAGTCTCTGGAGGCTTCAATCGCCTCGATGTCGCCGACTCTCAATCTCTTGTCGCTACATCAACTTATGTCTTTGCGCTTTGAACCGTCGTTTCCGGTGTCGCGAAGATCAATCTCGGTCGCGACATCACTCTAAGGAACTGCAACCTTCAATCGAGCAGGTCTCATCGCGACTCGATCTCACGCGGCATCAAATTATGTCTCCGAGGCTTCAACCGGTTGCTTCTTGTGTCGCGACGCTGCCCCCGCCGCGACAACAAACTTAAGTCATACCGCTTATCTTTCAAACCCGCATACGCCAAGGCGCTCTCACACGACTTCCATCCCTTGTCGCGACATCGACCTTCGTCGCCACATCACGATGTTGTCGCGACATCATTCCTTAAGTCTCTACTGCTTCACACAGTCGCGACATCATTCCTAATTTCCTTCAAATTTTCCTGATGTCGCGACCTGCATAAATGGATTGTGCAAGCCCAAAACTGCAACATTAGTTACCCACCGCTTCATTTCCGCCCGCCATTTTCCTCGTGATTTTTACTCCACCCTGACACGATTTTTCTAACGCTTTTTCTCTTCACACTCCCGCTAATAACAAATTGGTGAGTTTCTTCATATTTCGCATATTAATTATTCCTTTTCGTATGAAAATCAAATGTAAAATGGATTAAAAATAGATGACTTTTAAGCTCATTAGCCATACGCCACCGACCGTGGGAGTTATTTGAATTAGGAACCGAAGGTTTCGATGTCAGGTTTGTCATTGTGTAATAATAATGCTTGGAACCAAATAGGTTCATGTTCAGGAAAGGACTGGGAAGTGCCCGTTGAATGGTCCAAATTTCGAGACCTAGGTATGTGTTATGTGGCTTGAGTGAATAATATGCTGTGTGGAAATGTGATATTGATGGCCGCGATTTATGTATTAACATGGTTTGCATGGAGGTAGATTATATGTAAAAATTATAATTGTCCATGGTGTGTAAATGTTTCATGTAGTGCTCATTCATGCATGTAACATGAGGAAAAATGCATCGGCATCATGCATTACATATGCACTACACATCGTGTCGCCTGGGTGGGTGTAGGTAAGGTTTATTCACCTAGCTTGTGAATGGGTCGAACTCGTGGAAAATGGGACAAAGTCCAAGGTAGAGATTCATGAGTGTGTAAATGATCAAAATGATAAATTACATGTTTCCTACGGAGCAAGTCAAGTGTATCCGCCCCCAGGTGAAAGTCCCAATTATTCACTGCTAGACATGAATCCCGCGAATGTGTTCGTGGAAAATGTTGAAAAGGCGTATAAGGCCCTATGTAAACCCTAAACCGTGGGCCCACAAAAAGAAAGGAAAAGAATTTGATAATTAAAATTGAGGGTTTCCAATGGTTTAGTCATGGTGTGATCGATTTTATTCACACTTGGCATTCCAGGTGTGAGGGAGTCCGTTGGGACTTGGGTCATGAGCATGAGGGGCGATCTCATGCATGATATAGACATTTCATATAATAGTAAATAATCAGATGGAATGTGATCGATTGTTTATATATGCCATTGCATATGCATTTTAGACGGGAGTAACCCTTGTAGGAAAACTTTCTACTCCGGGCTTTGCTCACTCCCGTCGTGGGACCCCTTTCGTGCACAGACTATCCAGTGAGACTCCGGCACTCGCAGAGTAGCCTTGAGAAGAAAGCCGAAATGTGGCTTGAAAGTAAATATTTGTAATATGTATAAATCTTTTTCAGAACAAGCATGGAAACTATGATAATATACTTGATTATTATTTTTATGAGTATGGATGGCTGGGCCCCATGTGTCCATTTTACTTGATGTGTGTGTCTCAGAACACGAGACGTAGATTTCGCGTTGACGGGTAGTCAATCGACACCTGGCTAGCGCTACAAGTTCATCAAGAAATTTGTGATAGAAGTATACCATGCCTTATTCTTGCATCAAATCGAATTTGAAATATTGCATTCTAATCTGCATTAGAAAGGTAACGAGAAAGACTGCGGGTATGAATAAGAAAAATGTCCTTAAAAATTTTCTAAGCTTATTTGTTTGAGGACAAACAATTCTTTCTCTTCTTTGCTTGGGGACAAGCAAAATCTTAAGTTTGGGGGAATTTGATGAGTCCAAAAACTCATTAGATTTTTAGTCCATTTTTCGGACTTTATTATGAGATAAATGTTGAATTGTTTGAAGAAAAGTGATAATTGACTAAATTTCATTTTGTAGGAAAGTATGCATTAAAACTCAAATTTTAGCAAAAATCGAAGAAATCACCAGAAGTAATCAAGTCACGACCGGAAAGTTAGGTCACATAAAGCTCAATTGTTGCTCATTTCAAGTCACGATATCAACAAATTTGGCTTTGAATAAGAAACTAAACGTGAACAAGTGAAGTCGGATCGAAAGAGGAGGCTGCGGCGCTTAAAGGATTACACTGATGTCGCTGACATCACTCATGTCGCGACATAAAAAATGTGAAGATTCAAGATCTAGACTGTGAGATGATGTCCCGAATTAATTAATAAGGGAGTGATGTCGCTGACATAAAAATGTGAAGATTCAAGATCTAGGACCAGAGATGATGTCCCGAACACTAATAAGGTCGCTGACCGAAGAAGAGCCGAAAGGTGAAGAGCGAGGTCACGACACCACCTCGATGTCGCGACCGGGAAATAGTCGAAGAAAGAAATTAATTGTAACGTAGAACCGAGGTTGCAACCCAAGAAAAGAAATAGGAAGAAGAGGCCGCGACATCACCATGAAGTCGCGACATAAAAATTGATACATATGAAGGCAAAAAGACACTGAACACAATTCACCAAGAAATCAAAGTCACAACATGGCTGTCATACAAATAAAGAAAGTGGCTCTAACCTAAAATCGGCGTCGCGAACCTCGTATGTGAAAGAATGAAAGAAAAATGATGTCGCGACATGGACCGACAGGGGTCGATACATCGATAATCGGCGAACACTGTTGAAATATTGTCGGATACGACCGATGTCGCGACCATTGATCAAGGCATTGCAAGACAAATCGTTGCAACAGTAGCTGAAGAGTGTCACGACCGACCGCAAGCCATCAAGAATCCATGTCGCGACATCAATTTGTGTCGCGACATAGAAATGTTGAGCTGGGCTTTTCTTTGATTTCCACTGAAGCATTTTTGGGATTCACTGCATTCTTTTTACGTATAAATAGATAGCTTTAGAATGGTAAAGTAGTTTTTCCTTCGACGACCCAAAGGGTACAGAGGAACTCAAAGGTATATTATAGAGTAGATTTTTATTTTTAGATATTTTTTTGCTTTTATTTTCTGGTTTTTGAATTCGCGAATCAAAGTAAAACGAGTAGAGCCGGATTTTTAGTTTTATTATTTTCTTAAGCATTAATACCGAATTTATGAAATCTAAACAAATTTGAATTCATTTCTTCTCGCTTATTGCAATTACAAGAAGTGTGGATCTAGACTCCATTTAATTCAGTAATGCAAGACCGGGAATTAGTCATTGGATTTGATTTATATTTAGTTACAATTTCTTCGCATTTATAGAGAATTAATTTAAATCGATTTACTTAGTTTGTCGCTTTGAATGGATAAGTTCTAATGGTAGTAAATTACGCAACTGAGGGAATGATCTTGCTCGAGATCTTGTAATATTCTCCGAGTGACACAGACAGAGATTCCCGAGTCGAGAGCATTCTTTTCTCGGGTATGTTCGACTACCATTGACGAACCGTCGAACTCGAGAGTTCATTTTGATAAATCCCATTCGCTTCATAATTGAAGTAGAGGGGTGTATTTAATAATATAAATGATCGAGAGTTCAATTTCAATCTAAGGTAAATTCCAACCCCGTGTTAGCTTAGATTCGATCAAGGGAAAGGGATAAACCCATAGATCCGAGGTCGAGCCACCAATTAAGTAGTGGAAATTTTGCAGAATCCCGAGAAGGTAAAGCAAAAGTCTCAATACAACAGAAATGGGTGTGAAGTATCGAAAGAAAATACCTGTGATCTTGCAAGAGAATGTGGAATACAGGTAGCTGGTTTGATCTTGTCTTCGAGAGAAGCAAGGATATTAAATCATGAAAAGGAGAAATCCAATCAAATAATTAGAAATCTTGACAAAATTAAGATCCATACATAGAACAGAGCAAACTGGATTAGTGCCGAACTGAATCGCTCCATTATTTCATTGATGGTTTCGTTTCTCAATAAAGAACTCGATTCAATCCATTCTTTTATGTACGATTTATTTTTTAGTAATTCACTTTGTTTTACTTAATTTGAGTATATTCACAGTATAGATTTTTAATTTTTGTCGCTTTTGATAAAATTTCACTATGAATCTTCGAGTCCAAATAGTATGAAATTTTGGCATTGGGGTAGTTGACCAGAATTCGCCATCAATCTCCTCGTGGGAATGATACCTGGACTTACATTCAGATTTACTACTTGTATGACCTGTGCACTTGCAGTGTCGTAGACTAAACCCTTATTTTTAATCCTGAACATTAAGAGAAATTTACTTTAGCAAGCCAACTTATCCAAAGTGACATGGGTATAAGAGAATTGTAAGGCTCTTGTAGCTATGTTAGTTTGAGAGGTTTTAGTCTATAAAAGGCGAACACTTTCTCTAGAGAATCAACGTAGAATTTCCACCAAAATCTAAGTGTTTATATGATTAGTTTTCAACAATAAACTCCAACCGCACTCTCCCCAACTAAGCCACGCCCAACCTAGTGCACTAATCGACCTAAATAGATCAGACCTCGCTCTTATTCCATAATTCCTTTGTGTCATAGAATGCAATGTCGAGGAATCGACTTCACCAAAGTCCATGTAATCTGGGATCCATCGATGACCCTCAACCACTACAGCTTAAGGCATCAAGTCATAAGGATTTTCAACCACAAACTCTTCTGTGTTTCACCTGTGACTTCAAATGACTTCGAGACTCTAGCACCCAACTCGCCCTCAACCTCACCCATTCACCCATGCAGCTACACTAAGCCCAGGGTCTCTAACTAGTCAGTTTAGGGCACTGTGCTTTAAAGACTTTCGCCTGTATAACCCTTTGGACCGTGCTCGGGTTTCATACAAAGCATAACAATTTTCTTTTTCTTTTCTTTTTATTTTTATTTTTCTTCTTTTTTATTTTGGAAGACACTCCATCATCTTTTCCGGGGTCCCTAACCTATTGAAGGTAGTAAATGAAACTAGGATATGCTTTTGCAAGATTTAAGGGGTTAGGCGCTTTTTTAGCTTACTGAAACCATATGTGCACAAAGCAGGTGATTAGCTAGAGTGAAGAAAAAAGGTCGAAAAGCACTAAGAATTTAATTGATCATCCACTTAATTAAGCATGGAACCAATCTAACATCAACAACACTCGACAATGTTTCAATTTTTCAAACTACAAGCCAAAGTAAAAACACAAAAAAAAAAAAAAAAAAAGTGGTGTAATTTTGAAATCAGAAGATGAAATGATGGTATGTATAAAAAGATATATGTCTATATTTTTCGACTTTACAAAAGAAACTAATGTACCTTCACTGTAACCAAAAACAAACAACTACACAAACGTAAACTAAATGAAGAAGTCATTAATCTTCATAAAAAAAACTGTCACAATAGCAACAAAACATAAAATGTAAAGCCACTTCCCGCTAACTCTCCCAACCAAATGTCTTATTGTCCTCAATGGGCCTGATTGTACCTTAGAGAAGGAAGTGCTACCTTTAATGGTGGTGCACCGTGGTATGTCATCCTCTCGCATGGGCAAGTTTAGGAGTCAAGTGATGAAGTTGAGGAGAATCGCCATCGCTACAGAGGATGATCCGAAGAGGCCCGGCGTAATCGGCGGAGAGATGGGGAGGCAGCCTGTGTGACTCGAATCCGCACGAGGATGGCGTGGTTCCGTGCAAGGAGGTGGTCCGCGGCGACGACGGCCTCTTGCGTGTCATCCTCTCACTTAAGGTCAGATGTGGGCGCCGCAAAGATGCCGACGTCCAGATGCAGCGACCGCATCCATAATAGCAAGAAAACTTTGAGCGATACGAGATATGCCGCAAGGAGGCGCTGGCGGCTAGGGTCCAACTGACGCTATAGGAGCTGGAGGCATTAAAGGTGCAGAGGATGCCGACGACATAGGTAATGGAGCAAAGATCATTGGTTTCTACGACGGTACAATATGGGGCTCCTCTTCATCCCTCTATGCGATGGCCTGGACTGCTATATCCTCACTATGTCTCTGAGCGGAGGTCTCCGAGCATCTGGGTAGAGACGCCTAAGACAACAAAGTAAGAATGGTCTCACGAATGTTGGCAATATCTAATCGAGGTCAAAGAGAAAACCCATATGCTCTAAAACACCCGGCATAGTACCTCTAAATAGGAGAGGTAATGATTAAGCTTCTGTTGGGGTTCCCTGTGGTGGACTTCATTCTCAAAGTGGAACAAGAATGTCATGAAAAGCCTGCGGGTCGAACCAAACCTCGATATGGGGCATGGGGAGCCCCTGCATTAGCTCATCTCCACAGACGAGTGCTGGATGGGAAGAGGCTCGATCACAGATACGGTCGATATGAGAATACCTTGGGAAGCTGCCTCCTGAAAAGTATAGATCCCCGTCATGCCTCTGGATATTATGTGAACCATCTCCCCAGTAAGAGGTGGGGCCACAACTCAGAGGCAATGAGCTTGGCTAGGACAAGAGGGAAATGGAATGCTACCGTAATATCGGTGGCTTCGGCGCCGCGCCATCAATCGAGAAATGGATAATGCAGGATGAGGTACTCTTCCGATGTCACGGCAGAACTCATGACCACCCGGAGGTAGAAGAACCGACGAGGTCATAAAAGGTTTGCGGAGTACCGCCGCATAAGCCTTAGAATCAATCTCCTGAGCGCGACTTTTGAGAAAGGCCGGAAAATCAATATGTCTCTCGGTGCACTCTCCTAGCACTAATCGAATTGTCTGTAATAAATGCGATGGAAGAAGGGGTGCCATAATGGGGCTAGGGACAAATCTAGTGGGTAGGTCATCACCGACCTTGAACAGTGGGAATGGGGCCTCGGGCTCTGAACTATGACTCGCCTGGGTCCGAAGTCCCAAGCCGTTGGTGGCCCTCTCGGGATGGTCGCAAGTGAGCAGGGAGATACTTAGCAGGCCCAACCTGTATAATACCCACGGGGCCGGGCAGGTTACAAGAAGCAAACAAAGGGTCAGTAAGAGATGAGGCCGTGGCCCAAATGGGGCGGAAGGAAGGGAAAACCCAGGCAACCGTGCCTCCACGGTCCCCGCCATGCTTGGATTAGGAAGAGACTGAGAGGGTGCAGAGGTTTCAAGTACACACATGCAAACCAAAAATTACCGGGGTGTAAAATTAAGTGAGAACAATTGAAAACAGAAAAATTACATATAAAACAAATCTAAATTAAGGAAAATTATGTAAAACTACAAATTAAACTTAAAGTAAAGAAAATAAAAGTAAAAATCGAGTGGCTCTGTTACCGCAACCACCCAATTGTGCAGCCCTTCAGTTCATGGTGGATCAAGGAGGAGAAGTCCTCTATGTCTGCTAGAGGCGAGCCAGTAGCAGATTTTAGCTTCGCCTTGCTTTTGGCGATCGCTTCCGTACTAAAGAACTGGGCGGAAGTTGAGGAGGACTGAGGCACGACTGTTTAAACATTCTATCGTTTCACAATTCCTCCCGCAGCTTGTGAGCACTGTTTTCCGCACCGGGCTAACTGCAGCAGACTTTATCCTGCCTCGCTTCTTCCATTGATTCAGGTCACGCTAGTGGAAGATGTCGAGCTCCACGTCATGTTGCCAAATGTGAGCTGCATGACTCATTCAGCAATTGATAATGCAGATTTGATGTGGCCAAAATTAGCCTCCCAAGCATGATAGCAAGAATGATTAGTACCTCTACCACCGACTCGTATCAAGGATGACGGCGATACCTATAGCAAATTTACCCACTTCACCAAACATCTTCAACTATGCCTGGGTATTCTCACTGACTATCAGCCCAAAGATAAGGTAATGGCAAAGAGGCTTAATTCTAAACCCACCGCTTGTATTAATCGAGTATGGCAGCAGCGACACTTTAGCCTGAAATCCAATAAAGGCTCTCGCCCCACACAAGTGCCCATATTCACTAAGATGGTAGGCAACCGGATCTTGTACTGATGAGCTCCTTGCATCAATGATGGCATCACTTGTTATATCAGAAGGCCTTTCTTTGGCCGAAATTTAACACTTCAATGCACAGCCTTAAAATTTGCATATGTCAGACTCATGACCATAAGCTAGGGAAGTTTGACCTTCACCGCCTCTGAATTTTAAAATTTCTGTACTGACTGGAGGCCTTTTTTTTCTTTACCTTTAATGCTTCGAGAAATGGAGGAGGCATACCTTTCAGGGAATCTTCTATAATTATCCGCTCGCTCCACTTCCTTTTCTTCCTTGGTCTCCTCAACAAAGCTGAAAATCGGTCGCTTCAACTTTTAATACTTCTCAAAGTGATAATGACCTCATCATCCATTATAGGCAAGTTCACCGTAGAGGCTATCTCATGGATCCCCTAGCATTACCAGGTCCGGGAAGGAATTTTCCTTTTCCCAGATTTGCAACCGTTATCAACCTTGAAATTGAATATCACAGGTGTCAAATTTTTTGTTTTCATTTCATTTTGAAACTAACTGATTTGCTATTAAGAGGTTTCACAAGATACACTTTTCCCGAAAGTTAGCCGTAGACATTGATCAGCTGCCTCTACAAAATTTCCTACCACTCGCCGATTTAGGACAGCTTGCCTAACCGGGAGGAGGATGGTATGGGCTGAGGCTGAGGATGAGGAACCATACTGCTGTCGTGCAATTGTAAAGTGCTATGCGGGAGGGTTTGGTTTCCAGGATAGGTTAGGATGGTTTCTCCAGTTAGGGTTATATTTGTTGTTGTATTGGGCATTGGTTGGTGGCATGTATTGGCCCACAACATTGGCATGCTCAGCCATCAAATCTCTCACTGATGGAGCAGTTGGGCAATGCTCTCCTTGGTGATTAGTGGATTGGAAAATGAAGAAGGCTCGATGGGCCAGGGCCTCCACTCACTCGCCTCCGCACTTCATGTTGACTTCTCATTTCAAGCTCTTCTAGTCTTTTAGCCACAAGTGTGTATTGTACTTTGCCTTCATCTCCATATCCTCCGGAGATCATGCTTCCCCTTAATCGGGTCAAGTAGGCCTCACCCTTTCTACTTCCTCGGGCGCCGGTTCATCCTATGCCTCGATGTCTCAAATTACATAATCCAAGGTAGCCCATGACTCCTTTGATGTTGGTCATGAAGTCCCCTCCACACATAGTTTCTAACAACTGCTTCATAGCAAGGGACATTCCATTATAGAAGTGATTAACTAGCATCCAAGTATCAAAGCCATGGTGAGAATAAGCATTGATGGTCTCTAGGTACCTTTCCCAACACTGGTAAAATTTCTCATTTTCTTAGGTAGCAAAGGTAATCGCCTTCAAAATTATTGGTTTTATAGGTGCTAAGAATTTTTAAAATTCAACCTCGATATCTCCCCAATTCCTCTCAGATACAGCGATTTTAGCTCTGTCCCCGTAGTTAGAGGAAAGAACTTTATCTCCATCGATCCACATGAGATGTCCTCTTTGAAGCTATTGCATACTTCTCGAATTCTTGGATGTGCGAGTATGGATTTTCACTTCCATTCCATAGAAGGAGCAGGGCAATAAATGTAGAGCTTGATAATTATGTCCTCTAGAGGAGGCACAATGCATGAGGGTGCACTTACCCTTGAACGATGTATATGATCCCTCATTGATCTATATGCAATGGGATTTCGTGGAACCTCTGCTGGCTTTGGTCGCCCTCGTGTGGGAGGCTCCATCTCGACCACCGTGCATGCCTACTTCAGCACCTCGTTTCGTGGAGCACCGCCTTATATCCGCCCGATGTTCCTATCCCAAAGGTGCATAAACTTTATGAAAACAAAGACAAAACACAATAAGAGACAAAACAAACAAAGCTACCAAAAAAGGTTACTGTTAGCAAAAAATGAAGATATAAATCAGAGCATGGATAAGATAAAAATAATCAACCTAACAAAGAACCGCCAGGAAAATAAAAGTAAGGACAAAAAGGATTGAAATTTCACCAATACTTGTTATGTGGATCACAAGTTTAACAAATCAACATTTGCATAAAGGCACCATCCCCGGCAACGACGCCATTTGATTCGAGTGAGGTAGGTTGTGCTGGAATCAACAATATTTATACATAAATTCCTCCTCATCACAGAGCCTAGCTACCGCAGATAGCAATTTTGTGGTCAAACAGGATGGGTTTTCACAGACAAATGATTTGCAATTGGCTCAAAAGGTGAATTTCATTGATTAAGGGGTGTTGTAAAACAAAAGAGGTGAATGGTCATAGACCGGCATAAACTCAAATAAAATATGAAAAAGAATTCCTCAAGATCGGCCATCAGTGGCTGAGGTCCTAAGGTAATGAGATTCTTCAGTCCTCAAGGCTGGGAGGACTTAATTTGCGTCATTTCGAACTGATCATTTGGCTATAAAACTCTAACCCTAATACTTTCCTTTTGAAATATAGCATTTATTGGACATTAATGCTCCTCGACAGTGAAAACATATCTCCTTAATCTACCCTATAGTGACAAATAGAGGGCAACTAACTAAATGTCAGTGGATATAGCAATAAGCATCCACTGAACCCTAAAAGATTACCAAATACTGGTCAATCAAGGTAGATCTAAGGGATTTAAACCTAGAATGAGAGATAGAAACATAAATGGAAACTAATGCTTGCGTTAAAAACAGAGAACCATCATTTTACCTTAAAAATTGTAGCCCCGTAGCCCTCCTCTTCAATGATAAAGGAGGTTTAGCCAACCATCCCTTGAGTTGTCATCCTCAAGGAGTGTTTGGCAGCTTGAAAAGATGGAATTAAAAGGAGAGAGAAAAATGAGAAAAGAAAAATGAGCGGGAAAACTCCCTATAATACAAAAAAGTGTAGAAAATGAAAAAAGTTTTTCCTCTATACAATCTTGGCCTTATATATGCTCAGAGAAGAGCAAAATTACAAAAATATCTAAACTACCTATAACACAGGAAGGGTATTTTAGGAAAAATTACAAAAACTTGGTCAAAGAGGGTCCAACTAGACAAAGTTGGAAGAGTAGGTTGCAATTTTTCGCACCTGCTGAATTTTGTAGGCTTCGGTTTCCTTGCCTCTTACGCTCTTATTTCCTTTTGATTTCGATGCACCTGTGTCTTTGAGTTCATTCGAGTTCTGCGTGCTTGGATACCGACTCAACAAATTTAGCATAAATAGCTTGGCAAAAACTATAAAATTAGCCACAAAAATCGATGGGTAGAATAAGTAGGGACCTTAATGTGCAAATCGGGTTAATTCGGTTGATTAGTATGCACAAAGTGCTAAAAACCTACAATAAATAGGGCTCAAAATAGCACTTTTTGGGCACTAATCAGCATATAGCCTTTATTTTGAAAGGAGATAAGCCGATAACCTTAATATATGGATATGAGCTTGCAGCCTTTTTTTTGGAACGGAGACGAGCTTATAGTCTCCTGAATTTTAAAGTCATTGGATCTTGATTAACACATGACATGTACACAACGAAACAAAGAAAACAACGGTGGTGTTCCCACTGCCTCTCCGATGCCTAAGTTAGATCAGGGAATCTGGAGAGTGAAAGAGTCCGTCTTTTTCAGTGAAGAATGTCGTACCTTCTTTGTTGTGGTTCCCCCTTCCTTTATGGATGAGGAAGATAATCCGATTTTTCTAGAAAGTGGGTGATTTGCTTCCAAAACGGAAGGGGAAAGAGGGCGTTCTTTGCGCGCCATGACCTGCTCTTCCTTTTTTGATGGCCAAGTTGGCCGCAACTTGTGCCCTAAGAAGTGTTTGACCATCTCCAAAATGGTTATGTGTGTGGGGGAGCGTCTTTAAACTGAGAGGTCTTCTTCGAGATGGCTCTCGACTAGGAGGGGATAAGTCTAGGTGATGCACCCTATGACCGATTGGAAGGTGATACTTGGGCCTAGCCTACGGGTAAAGGTGTTTGGGCTTGGTGAATGGGTAGAAGTGGCTGCGGGCACAGTACCACAATGCCCCCACTTTGTCCGACGGGGAGGTCGGTCTTCCACACAGTTGGAAAAAGAACGTTTGTATTGGCTTGGTGTGGGAACGAGTGAACATTAATCTTGGTATGTTCCAATGTGCTTCTGAGAATTCTCTATTTTTGGTGTCACATTTGATTAAGCTATTTGGGGTTCCCTTGAAGCTTGAGGTCTCTATAAAAGGCCTGCAGGGTGGTGGATTCCTTTGTGCCACTGGCTATTGCTAGTTTTTCAATAGGGAGATATGGTTAGGCATCGCCGGGCATTGTCGGTGTCGTACTTTTCTGATTGCTTCATGGAAGAGGCTTATGAAGGGGGCTTGGACGTGATTTTCAACTATGGATCAGATCGAAGACTGAAAGGACTGAGTTACGGCGCGCAAATTTTCATTTCGGAGAATATTTTTTAGCCTCATCTATCTCCTTATATGCCCCTCTGCTTTGTTGTATCCTTGGGTGGTTCAAAAACTGGAATGGAATCCTCTGTAACCAAGAACCCCCCCTCCTAAATCAACGGGGCTTTCTTTTTTTTCTTTTTTTCTTTAGGACCTCTTCTTCTTCTTCTTCTTCTTATTTTTCTTGGCCTATATTGGGTTATGCAACTGCCGAAGTGTGATCGCTTGGTTGTAAGCGTTTGTTATGTAATTGTGAACGCCTTTTGGCATAATTAATGAAATCACATTTCCTGATATTTTTGCTCCCTTGCATAATTTATTCTTTTTGCACTCGAATTCCCGACCTGAGGTAGGGACCAACTCCTCGAATCACGGGCTGTGACATTTGATAAAACCGTGGTCGACCCTTGGGTGCTTCTCATGAGCATTAACATAATCGTGAGCCCCGAAACTCAACGGTTGGGATGGCACAAGGACCCATGAGCACGCCTGCGGCTCGCGCCCACGTGCGCCAGGAATGGCGTCCCAAGTTCAAATTGCAGGTAGGGTGATGAGTCGACAAGCGCATTTAATGCATGCGGACTCCTAGGCGCTTGATATATAGGAGTCATCATTGGATTTTACTTTGTTCCTCTTCTTTGTTCTATATTTTGTTTCTCCCTGCAGGCTTACGCCTGCATATGATGCAGTGATTACGTCGCGGACCGTTTCACTAGCCATTTGTTTCTTCCCCATTTTTCAGGTGAACATAGTTTATGCTCTAGGTACATTTAGTTTCGGTCGTCGACCGTTTACGGTGGCGAGTCATGGGGTGTCCTTAGAATCTTAGGCCCGGGTGGGATCTTCCCCCGAGTCGATGGGTTCTTAGGTTCTCGTCTTTTGCCAGTTTGGTATTGTGACTTGGGGCTGATTTTCATATTTTTGCCTCCTTTGTTGTTGTCTGCTTGTAGTTTGGCGAGAGGTCAGGAAGAGACTTCTACTAGTCAAGTTAGGCGCAGGCGGGGGCCCAGCCGAGAGTCACCTTTTGCAAGCAGCATCATCTCCTCCCTTTCCATGGATGAGGTGAGGTCTTATTGTCAAATCCCTGAGGATATCAACTTTGAGTTGTCAGAAGGCCCGGTAGAATCTACTATGGGCGAAGAATGCAATGTAGTGTTTTTCACCCGGGAGTAATTCGCAGCTGGGCTTCTCTTCCCTTTGTTGTCCCTGGTCAAGTAATTCTTGCAATTTACCAGAGTGCCACTTGCCTATATTCACCCAAACGTCATTCGGATTCTAATTGGATGTTGCGTACTAAACCTTCTTTATCAGTTGGACATTTCATTGGTGGAAGTTTTCTTTGCTTACACCTTGAGGTTGGCGCATGGTGGCTGGCTATCCATGTCAGCCTAGAGCCCCCGACTGCAATTCATTATAGGACTCCCAGATTCGCCCAAGTCCGAGGCAAAAGGAGTGATCCTAGTTAGGGGACCTTAGGATGAGACCCTGGGCTCTCCTGACCTTCTGTTTTTTGTAAACCGGTCAATGTCTTTCTCAGGTGTGTAGCGTGTGTGCTTTAACACGCTTGCTTTTGATGTGTGCAGACCTTATTACTGTGTGCTGCTTGTTCAAGGAAAAGCCAGAGGGGTAAACTAGTTAATTGGGTGGGAGAAGGCGGAGTGACATAACAAAAGTCCTTCTTACTTTGAAATTACGATGATTTGGTACCAACGTGGCTCCCGCGTTCGATCATTCTCAGTCTCACCCACGAGAAATTGTGGAAAGCCTTCCGTTCGCGTAGACCATGCAAACTTTACTCCAGGCGGCTCGCATCTGCCAGAAGGCTGATAGAAACTTACGGCGAAATTGAGTGATCGCCCTCAGCTGGGATAACACTTCCTCTACTGGTAGTTAAGCCCACACTATGAGACATCCCGGCGGCGGCCGAGGTAACAGTTAAGGCGTCTTCCTTTAGCGAAAGGCTCAATCACGCCCCTAGCATTGAAGAAAGGAAAGGTGCTACCAGGCGATAAGTTCTGGAATGAGTGGAAGATTTGCCCACCGAGTTGATATCCGGTCATCCCACGGATTCGGAAGAAGAAGAAATGAGGGCGAAATGTAGGCACAGTCGCAACTTTCTTCAATCGACGACGTAATGCCCCAACGAAGAAGGAGTGATCGTCTGATGTTAGAGAAAGAGCGAATGGAGGCAATGATCATCACCGGGTTACTGAGAATGGGTTCGATAACGACCCGACTCGAAAATGACACCTTGGTGAATTCGAGAAGAAGGCCTCTCGTCCCGCGAATCCGAATGATCATCCTCAGCAGAGCTTTTGTTGGCGAAGGCTACGATATTCTACGACGAGCGTGCGACCGCTCTTTGTTGTTTGCTCTTGATTAGCCTCTTTTCTCGAAGGCTCAAATAGCTATGGAGAAAATTTTGGCTCCGAGCCAAAGGCGCCAGGGGGCTCATCGATGATTGACCCTTTTTAACTCTGGCGATCCTCGACCAACTTCACCCCAGATTCTTAACCTTCTGGATACGTGAAACTACGTGGGCTGAAGGAGAATACGAAAGAACATATATGTCTGGTCCGCTTCCCGCAGTAAAGAAAGGACCTCTTCGAATCAGTTAAAAAGGCGGATCTTTGATCACTCGCTATCTTTTACTGATAAACGAAACTAGTACTTCTATAGCTAGCATGAGATTCTGGCATTTATTTCCCTGGTCATTGTAATATCATATGTATACCAACTCACGGGCGATTATTGCCATTGAAGCATGGCCTACCAACATCAGGGATTTCGGGGATCCGGTTGAGATGCAAAGAAGAGCTAAACTCACGCCGATCTCATTCTTTGAGCTATAAGTACTTCCGCTTGATGGAGCGGAGGTAAATTCCTGACGGGCGGGTGGAAGGTAGAAGCCATTAAAAAGAAGCGTTAGTGAAGCGGAGAATACCTTTCGTCATGGCGTGATGGCTGAATTGGTCTAAAGCGAGCTCGCGCGATCAGTCCACGAGTTATGCGGTCTGCCTTGGCTGCTTTAGATGCGACACCTAAAGATACGTTCTGGCAGAAATTACGCGCGCCTTGGCGCCGATGAGGCGGGCGGAAAGTGAAGAATGAAGCGATCGTGCATGTGAGATGACAGATTCTTCTTACAGAGCTCGGGAGGCTATGAGTAATTATCACAACCCCCGCAGACGAAGCTACAAATAGAAAAAGGCTCTAAAGGCTTTGATGCGAAACTTTGTGTGATCTTTAAAATTATGGTTATAGCTGTGTACTACTTTAACTTTATTTATGGAAATCGACTGTGATTCAGACGGGATGTCGGACCGTCAGCTGCATCTCTGATTACCCCAAACCTAATCACGATATTTAGGTCTTGCCCAAAATTTCTATCAAATCTGATATGGAAATCTTCTTCAAGAAGCAGGCGAGAATCTTCGAGTCACTAAGTTCAGGCTAACATCAGATCTTATTCTCCCGTTGGAGTTCTTGCGGGAAATGATCGATCAGATACCAGTGAGAACAGGGTTTCTTATTAATCAGTTCATGTACCCTTGCCTCGTTACATCATAACTTCAATTATCTTGACCGAGTTTCTTATCAACATGTTATCCTTGAAAATCTGCTGTTGTTCTTTCTTTACGTGGTCAAAATTCTTTACTTTGTTGGCAGATAGGCATAGATGGATGACCGATTGGACATCCCAACCTTCCCAGAACTTATATTGACGATGACATCAACCATCTTAGATTAGAATAGAAACCAACCTTGGACTTTGTAATGAACGGTGGGCATCGAGCCATCTTGTTCAGGATAGGACATCAACCTTCACGGACCGTAATGAACCGGTGAGCATCGACCATCACTAAGATTGGGTGCGGACCATCAACCTTTCTCGGACTCAATAATGAAGCGTTGAATAACCACCGGGCCGGATGTGACATCGAACGCTTCGGGCTCGCCAATGAGTCGGCTGGCGAAGTGACCATGCTGGCCCGGATGAGGACATCAACCTTCCACTGGACTTTGTAATGAACGCCGATTTAGGCATCATCCACTGTGAGTCAGGACTGGATGTGCCTTCGCCGGACTTCGTCGACAATTGAGCATCAACCACCTCACTGGGCGGATAGGGCATCAACGCCTTCTAGACTTTGCATAACTAAACCTGGGCTGGGCATCCAACCATACTAGGCCCGGATGGGACATCAGCCTTCCCACGACTTTGTAATGAACTAATTAAGGCGACAACCATCTTGAAATTGGATAGGACATCGACATTCTACAGGACTTTGTAATGAACCGGTGGGCATGACCATATTGGGCCGGATGGTTATCAACCTTCCCGAACTTTTAATAAATTAAAATTTGAAGATAGAGCATGGTTAGGGATTGAATCGGCTTTTTATTGTTCACTGCTGAGGTGCATAACATTCCCCATTCTTAGTATAGATGTTCCATCTAGTTTATCTCATTATATTGAAGTCTGACTCTTGTACAAGAATATGGTCCTTCCCGGTTGTGTTTCGAAGACTCTTGGTTGGTCCACCAAGACGAATCATAAAGTTTCACGCTCTCTGTATCTGGGTTGCCGATCATTAATAAATGAAATCTCATCTGGCACATTTGTCTCGTGAACCATCGATGTCTAGGTCACTAACTATAGATTTTGTGCACTCATTTGCTCAGGCACATCGGTTCGAGCGGCAAACCTCTGCGATTTACGCCCAGGGATTATATCTTCACATCCTAAGTGAGAATGCGAGAAGAAATATGGATTTGGTCTTGGCCCAGTCATTATACAACTTAAGAGCACCTAGGAGACTATCACCATTTGCCTTTAGATTGAGATCCAGCTTCTTTATCAGAGCGATCCTCTGAGACTGTCAAACCCTCTCTTTATTGTTGCTAACCGGATCTTGGGGAGTGGGTATATATTCTTTATTTTCAGCTCGACAGTTTCTCAGGCAAACCATAAGTCTGAGGCAATTCGTCTGTACATTAATTCGAGAAATCTGATTATGGCATCTTCTTCCGGGAATCAGCGGTGGCGTCCTTGTCTTTGATTGTTGTGAAAGCCTCAGGCCTCTATCAGCTGGCAAATAGTGATGGCCACTAACGCCTTCTGCCGAAAACTGAGAGGCGACTGGAAGCGTCTTACTAATTATGTCGATTCCCATTTGACGTGAAGGGCCATGGGCTTGAATAAGAAAGTAATCGGTCTTGGCCGTGATCTTAAGGCAAAGGCCTCTTAGTTACTTCGATCCCTTTCTCCGCGTAATTGCTTCACGTTGGAGCCGCTAGTTAGTAAATATACATGAAATATGAACCACGTATTGCGAGGTCTCTTGCTGAATGATTACCACATATCCTGCTTTAATCTCTCCTTCAAACGACACATGTAGCCCCTTTGGAAAATCATCTGACTGAGGCCATGGCCGTCAGGGATGCGTTTGTATAGCGCCATGATCAGAAGAAATGCGACGTTGGATTCGGACCTTGAGCATATCATATCTGCCGGGGATTCTTCATTGATGTATTGTGTTCTCAGATTGCGATACGGGAAGGGAGGTTTCCTTACAGTTGGACAGGTAATCTCAGTCCATTTGAAGAGATATGCGAAGATCTTCTTTATATTCCTTAGTGGGGCAGCCATAGCTCGCTAAGTCATATTTTCATTCAGATCCACGGAATGTTCTAACTAGTGAAAACCACTAAGTTATTGTAAGAATTTATCTGCTTCACTTGTTAGGATCTGGGATTCCTGTTCTATGTTTACACGCCTGCAATTAGAATCCCACTTTTGAGTTATAAGCTTATCTGGTGACTCTCATGGAGTTGCGGAGTTCAATCCGGCTAAGGATGGCTTCTGTTCGATTCGTTGTTTAGAGGAAATGGTGAAACCTGAATTAATTCTTGGCAATCTGTCCCACTCGAGGATTTTGGTTGCAGACCCGATGCCGGCCCAGGTTGTTTGAGGCATGATCTACAACAAGTCCGCCAATTCAGGCGATAAGACTTTATATTTGGGGTTGGGGCATTGCAGCTAGAAGTCGTAGGAACACATATATTAATATAACCTTTCCAACCTCTTGGATGCCATATTAACAAGTTAAACATGACTAACCAAACTCTCCCCCAGGATAAGTGGGCTGATGAATAAAGGTATGAAGGAGTTGAGTCGCACCATGATAGGGTGTGGCAGATAGACAAGATTTTCTTGTTGCTGAAGCTAAGAAGCTTCACTAAAGTGAGTTTATAAATAAGTTTACACACCCGACTCAAGGACTTTGTGACGAAGGGCGCTAGTCACTATCCATCACATTTTCTTTGACTTAGGGTGGCACTCACTACAAACCATTTGAATCTAAAATATGCCAAGATATCACAAACAAGACTACAGCTAGGATTGGAGGTTGGCTTCAGATATTGTTTGATTATCCCATAAGACTGATCTGCTCTGAATTCCCGATCCAGTCAGGTTGGCCCCCCTTGAGTCGCGAAGAATGGCTTTGGGCGATACGTGAACCAAGAATGTAGACCACCCGAGCATAGTAGGCCCGGGTCATTCTTGCCTGCCCTGGGGTGGGGTTAGAGTTCGTCTCATATATTCCCGGCAGTTAACTTCTGTCACCCTCTGGTGCAATGACAGGCAGGCCTCGCCTTGGCGCTGAGGATTGAGTTTCGTAATAGCTGCATCCTCCCGGGGGTTCGACTTCTTTGCGGATGTGTGTGGGTTCGACGCTCATAAACCCTGCCCTCTAAATCGTCTATACTATGTTTTACTAACTTCAGATCTATTCATCTTAAGTCACTGATCTCTGTCAGTTACCGATCTTTTAATCCGATAACGACCATTCATAAACAAGAAGAGTCATAATGAGGGTGATAACGTTATTTTCTCTTCATCCCAGAAGAGTGCATGGGGACTGATGGGCTATCGAGAAGAGCGCATCAAAGGCAACCGCATCCATGCCTCTTCGGCGTAGCGTGAAACTTGACACCCCGTCCAGCGGTGAGGGCTGTAACTTTAGAGGCGTGCGTGTTCGGATCATTATAATCTCGCTCTCTCCATTTACCCTTTTCTTTTGGTACCGCCTTCGTGCCACGACCAATTTCTAGGTCCTTGATTTCTCGGTGAACCTTTGGCACCAGGGTTGGCATCTGCCGACTGTAGTGAATAACTCAATGCGTCAGGAATTAAAACTGCCCTACTACCTCCCCAATTAGCCTAACGACCAGGGCGACATTATGAGGCGTCGTGAGGGCTAATACGGTCGTATTCGATGGAGTCTGGCGAATCATTGAGTGTTACAAAGAAAAACGCAGACGATTGTTCCTTCCTCTCTCCGGTGAAGGAGGAGCTAACATAAGTGTTTTTACGTGGCTGGGGTCATGCAGTTCGGATCCCATAACTGATGTTACAATCTCCCGAACTGCTTGGTGCAAAGTGGCGTTACTGTTAAAATTTAGGTCTCGGTCCCAGTTGTTGGAGCTTTCACACTACCGCCTCTTTGTGTGACGGTGATAACGGCGATGAGGTACAGCGGTGAAGGCACGCCGGAAATTGACTGTAGACAGCGGTGGGAATCGCTATTGTTTGATAATGGTCAGAAAATTGCTTTCCTGGCGTATGTGGAACTGACGATGATGGCGTTGTGTGCGGCCGAGTCTTGACCGATGAAAATGCAGACTTTGTGAATAACGACCACCATGGCGGAAGTAATATCACCGTGGTTAACATGGTTCGCTTTAAGTAATCAGGATAAATGCGCGGTACGGCGGAAGCTTGTCAAGTGGCACTTTCATGCGCACGAAGGTTGGAAGCGTAACAAGGTGCATTACATTGCGAGGTGTGAAAACACTCACATCGCATCAAAATTGTTAATGCGCCAAAGTAAACACAAATCATAATAATGTGAATGATAGATCTTGGGCGGAGTTAATAGAGAAGAAAAGATATATAGGAATGTCATTTGTGTGCTTTCTTGCTCTCTGAATGCGTGGTGTTCACTTAGGTTCGGATTTGTATTATTCTGTGGCTTTCCTCCTCTGACCTTGGGTAAATCACAGATATAATCAGCTAACCCTAATAATAATTCTGTTGTTGGGTTGAGACAGGAGACTTTAAGTGCGAGACCTTCTTTCATCACCAAATAATTTTTTTTACTCTAGTGAGAATTTGTCTCCCAAATATATCTTGCTTCTAAGTGTAGCCCGAGGATTAATTTCTCCACTAGAGACCACAGAGTTTAACATAGTTCCATTTCTTACTCAGATCACCATGATATCTTCTCACTCAGATCTGATTGTTGCTCGGATCATCATGCATTAGTCATGAGGCCATTTAAGTCAGGAGGTGATCACCGGATGAGAGGGAGGAGTATGACGGAGATCGCAGAGGAATGCATTGGGGAGGTTCCTCTTTCTCATACTCTCTGGGCGCTTTACGGTTTCTACTGGCTCGCTTTCACCATTTGCCCTTTGTAACAGCACCACCCTTCTTTAAACGTCATTCTTTATCCAGAAGTACCAGGATAATATTTCAGTATAAATGTTTCACCCGTCTTCTGAGTTCTTCCGTAAGTAATGACTTGAATCAGAATGAGATTGGAAAGAAAGGGTAGTATTTGAAAGCTGCCCGAAAGTTAGAGGCAGCAAATCCGTCTTTATATCACATTATGTCATTACATTAAACTAAATATCAATCATGTGCGTCGAAATCTGAATCGGTCATCCTCATATGAAGGAATCCAGCCATGGCGATGAAGCGATGTTTCCCTTTTGTCAGGAATAGGAACGCATCTGAAGGAAATAGACCAGTAAACTCGCTAGCTTCAAGTTGATCTGGGTCCCTCGAGTTTATGGGACAGGCAAGGCGGTCCGCTTTAGGATGGCAGGAACATATACCCATAAAACGGTCTCATTTCCTGCGGCCGAAATCGCCAACGGATGAAGTGGAGCATGTGGTGTGCGGTCGAGCCATCGCCCCCTTGGCGAAGGCGGTATGACAAAGTCGCGGGGCTCATGGCTTCGAGATGTGCGACTGGTGGGGCAACAAACATGTCCATCAAGCTGACAGGCGGTAGTTCGCGAGGCATATGCGGGGGTGGTGTAACTCAGAGTGGGATGCCAAACTAAAGTGATGGTCTTTGCACCCTTGCCACTTGGTATCTTCAGAGGCATGCTCCATTGCTCCTTTCTCACCAGGTCTCTCACTTTGAGCAAGGGATGCGACCGATGGCAGAAGCAGTGAGGACCCTCTTTGTAATAAACCTCCACATTGTTCTTTGGAGGTGGCGGTCTGGCAGAGTGCCCGAGAAGATACTTCGTCATCGACTGTGGCGTCGACGCCGTCTGGTGTGGATCAATTCTGCCTATTTTATTCGCCGAAGGAAATCTGAGGTGGCTACTCCTAGTGCATTTAAATCCAGTTCGCACCAAACGAGCCCGTGGCGGTTGTTTTCTTCTTATGAGATATTGATATACGACTACGCAGTCAGCTCATCTGTCAAGCATTCGGCTTTGCCTCCATATCTGTATATAAGTGACTTGGATCTTCGGATTGATTCTTGGGTTCTTCGATCCATAACTAGCTAATAGTCGATCGGAAATGATAGAGGCTCAACGGGGATGGGAGATGGCAGAAAAAACGATCTATTAAATCTCATAAATCTTTGATGACTTTCTGCGTTAATTCCCACAGATAAATTTTTCAAATGCAATCTGATTCGAGTCATTGGATCGTCGGGCATTAACACCTTGCCTCTTACAAAACTCAAACTCAACGTGATGGTGCGTATGACCTCTCGTGCTAAATCGGATCGGGAAGCTCTACGGATGAGTGAAAATCATCTTTAGTGAAGAATCTCGTTCCTTCTTTCTTTCTGGTTCCCCTTCCTTTATGGACGAGGAAGATGATCATTGCCCAAATATGGGATGAATTCACTAAACGGAAGAAAGAAGTCTTTGCGCCTGGCCTGTCACTGCTACGATAGCCCAGGTGGCACGACACGTAATCTTCAGCGGTGTTTAACCATCTCTAACGATTATATGTGGGAGTGCCTTTAAGGCGGGAAGTGAGTCGGGTAATCGATAGCAGCCATATTCTTCGGATGGCTCTTAACTAGGAGGGATAAGTCTACGTTGATACTAGCCAAAGTTTGGAAGGTGATACCGACCACAACTGCGGGTAAAGGTGTTGGGCACGGTGAATGGTAGAGGTGACTCGGCACAGTACCTGAGCTCATAGCCTTAAGATATAGATATGAACCTGACCTTCGCTCTTTCTGTGGCTTCTCTTGTTCTTGACTTATAGAATGAGCTTATAACCTTTAAATAACATAATGTGGATATAGCCTTCTTACCAAATCAGGATTCTCATCTCTTTAAGATGTGGACTTCCTCAAAATAAATCTAGACATTTTAATGGAGATGGAACGTAGCCTTCTATATTAACCTCATAACCTAAAACATGTGTATGGATATTGGGTTATAGCTTTTTTAAGTGAGATGGGTTATTGCCTTCAAATAACATATTGGGCTCATATAGTCTTAAAACATGGATATGGGTTTTTGGCCTTTTTTTTTAAATGAAGATGGACTTATAGCCTTAAAAGATTTATAAGAACATAGTTTTTTGTAGAATGACCCATACCATAAAACATGGAAATAAACTTTAGCCTCCAAACTCTCATGTAGATTCATGTATAAGCAAGGAAGATGACTAACCTTAATACCTAGATAAAATCCTGTACTAAAATATAGAGATGGGCTTGCTATGCCCTACTACAAGAGTCAACCTGGTGGAAATGAAACCTTTAAATGGAAATGGGCTTATAGCTTTGAGATTGGCTCCATATGACAGCCAGCTATGAAATCTGGACTTTGTACTTCAAAATAACCTGTGAGCTGCATGCCACAAGAGCACTCAGAAGATATGCCTGCTGTTTTGGCAGGAAGGAGATGGATAACAGAATGATAGCCATTTTTTGGTGAGATGGACATGGCCTTGGTTAGACTTATAGCCTTGGAATGAGCTCTGCCTTTCTCTTAGGCTCCTGCCTTCTTAAAACATGAATATGAGATTAAAACCTTTTAATGATGGGCTCATCATTTCATAAAACATGGGTGTGACTTCTTTTTTGAATGAAGATGTGTAACCTTAAACATGGAATGGGTTTCTTTTTTACTTTTTTGCTGAAAATAGACTGTAGCTTAAATAGCAAAACATGGGTATGACTTATAACCTTTTTTTTTTTTTTTTGATCAAAAATATCGCCAACATAAAACATAGAATGGGTTTCTAAGCTTTTTCTTTTCTTTTTAAGAAAGATGGGTGTACCAGGCAAAACATGGGTATGGACTTATAGCCTTTGAATAAAGATATCTATAACCTTAAAAACAGCGGAATGGATTTCTAACCTTTTTTTTTTTTTAAGGAAGGATAACATGTAACTGGAAATAAGCAGTTACAGCAGATGTAAAACATAGAGATGGGCTTGTAGTGCTTTATTTTTGAAGGGAATGGGCTGATAGTGCCAAAACATAGAACTAGACTTATGCTTTGTTTTGAAAAGGAATGGGCTGTGTAGCCAAAACATGGATATGAGCTTATAATATATTACAGAAGATGGGTTTATAGCTGCTAAACTCATGAATTACCATTCATGGTCTTAAAACATGGAGTTAGATATAGCCTTCAAATAATAGATTTAGCTACATTACTCCTTCAAGAAATATGGATATGGGCTCATAGCCTTAAAACATGGAGTACAAACTTATAACTTTTTTTTTAGTTTCTGAATCAGATCTGTTATAACCTTCAAAACTTGAAATGGACTTTAACCTTCAAATATCATAATGGGATCATGTAAAACATGGAAATAAACATGTCATTCAATAACAAATTGAGCTCATGTAATCTTAAAAAACACTGAAGATCTAGAAGAACTCTAACTTCCTTCTTCAAGGGAATGGACCGTAAGACTCAGGAAAATCGTACCTGAAAAACCAAGAAAACATTAAGTGGTAATTTCGGTCCAAATCAGATTTTCTGAATCTCGGATGACTAAATGAACCTCTTATAGATCAGCATCTACGAAATCCCCATTCAATCTCAGAACCGATACCAGATTACTAGAACGATGAAATTTATGTTTCCGAGTCATAGGGTGTGAGATTGTGCGTCAACCAGGTTTGAGAGACATGTGATGTGACAAAGAAAGTCACCCTACTATATGCCCATGTGAAAAATGTTGCATGATTAGAGATGATGAGAATGAATGCAGACTGCAGATTAATATCAAATAAAATAAACAAAATGGGACGTTGGGGTGGAATGTTGTGAGAGCTCAAGACAAAACTCAACTCAATAGTTTCTTCTCCATTAAAACACAAAGCAGGCGGAGGGTTGGAATTGATGCGTGGCGGATTTTGTGATTTAGAGAAAGAATGAGCTCATATACCAGATTTGCGGCCCGTTCGAGCCGGAATGATTGCTGGCGAACAAGAAACAAGTCGATCTGCGTGAAGGCTTCCTGCATGGTTCTGATTGACCAGTTCAGCAACTCAAGGTAGGATCTTTTCCTAACTGTATTACTCTGGCTAAGGCCATGTAAATGGTTGAGATCTTCAAAGAGCTTGGATAGCGTGTTTCAGATCTCAATATTTATAAACAAGTGAGAGAAAAATCCAGTTGTTGTGGCGTAATGAGTACCAAATAAGATTTAATCATTCTCTGTGAACTATGTGATTTTGTGTATTACATGTTGTTGAGTGATTCAGAATGAATTGGCAGTTAGTTAATTGGCCCATGTGAAGGCTAATTTTGGTGTTATTGATTGAGTCGATCATGCAGATTGCTGAGTATTATGTTATAACCAGTATAAATCATATGAGCAACTTGGAATTGTGTGAGAATTAATATGTTAATACATGTAATTAAATGTAATTAACATGATGTGGAATTATATAAAATATGGTGTGCCAATAATTAAATGGTGTAATTAACTCCAAATTATTAATTTTTGATCATATAGTGTAGATAATATATATATAGCATCAATCTAATTTTGTTAATATATGTGTAAATGATCTGTGACATGTGGTTTGAGAATGAAATAATGCATTTTCATACTGCACGAAGATAACCTAAAGTCAGTGTAATCAGCCAGAGTCCCGACATGAAAGAAAATAAAATGATGTTTTTCTCGATTGTAGCTTAAGCCTCCATGAGAATCAGGCAGAGACTCAGGTATGATTAGTATGTGGCAACTAAATGAGTCATGTATTTGCTTGATGTGTTCTTCCATATTCAGAATCTATTCATGGCTGCACTTAGGTGAGGTAACCCATGTGGAGGGTCTCCTCTTCCGTTTCTCACCTCTAAAAATCCTCTTCCGAATCTGGGTATTCGAAAGACGGCTCTTTGAGGCCGATTTTACAAGAAAACAGTTGTGGCTTTGATGTTTATTATTATTTATATAATAATATTCGTTCTTGAATTTTTAATATATGTTTAGATAAATAACAACATTAACTCTCTAGACCATGTAATATAAGACCAGTTGGTATATTTCAGTGAGTATTATTGATGTATGGGCCCACGATGCTTCATTTTTACTCATTTTAATTTATATATGGACACAGTGTGATTCTATCAATATAATGGATTAGATTACCATGCAGTCTAAGAATATATTACATTATCTTGGTAGGCTCTATTGAGACTCTGTCTAGTATAGGTAGTGGTGTGTGCTATTACTAAACATCTCTGATCCCATCACAAGTTGTGGTTGTCAGGACTACCTCCCGAGGAAAATGGGGCGTCACGGGCTCGTGGGATCTGAATCTCAGCCTTTTCCCATGCGGAGATGGAAACACAGCCTTTAGATGACTCATATAGCCCAAAACATGATCTCGACCTCATTTATTTTTATTTTCTTTTACCCCATTGGATATGGGTTTATAACCGAATAACATGTTGGACTCAAGCCTTAAAACATGAGGAATGAGCTTATTCAATGCATGTGGACTCTTTCTGCATATACAATGGATAGGTTTTAGCTGTTTTCATCAGAATAGACTTATAACGCAAAACATGAATAAGCGAGCTTGAGGCTGTTTTCTTTTTTGAATGGGGATAAATATATACATCAAATAAAATGGAATTTTAGCCTTCTAAAATGTCATGTTAGGCTCATAGCCTTAAAACATGAGAGAAGCCGACTATATCCTTCAACTAACTAATTAGGTTTTTATAAGCCGCCAAAACATGGAATGGAGCTTTTACATCTGCCACTAAAAATTCGTTTGTAGAAATGTTCTAATAAGAGATAGATTAAACCAGTGAGCTTATAGCCTTTATATTGGCTCAGATAACCTTAACATCAGATCTCAGTATTATACATTCTATGTACACCACTGATTAGCTCATAATCTTCAGCTATAAGAATCAATTCTCGTCTTAACATGGGATGGGTTTATAACGTTCAAATAACAGATTGAGCTCATACTTGCCAAAACATGGAGGTCGGAGTTTCTGCTTTTTATAAAGAAGATAGAACTAGTAAACCTCTAAACCAGTGATTGGCTCAATATTTCAAAGCAGCCAGACACGGGTTTATGAACTCAAACAACAAATTAGGCTCTTCTATAAACTTTAAAATGGATATGGCACTCATGTGCTTTTTTTTTTAGAAAAAAATGGAGACTCGGACACCAACATAAAAACAGATGAAGCATAGTTTTTTTTTTTTTTAGAAAGAAATAGATTATGCTTCTTAAAACATGGGCAGACTTGCCCCTTCAAATATAAATATTAGACTCACTTAGCCTTAAAACATAGAGAGATGGGCTTATTGCTTATTCCAACTAACAAATTGGGCTCATTTAATCTTAACATAGAGGGAATTGGCTCTACTTTGCTTTCTTTTTAGATACCTTGGATGAACATATAACAAATTAGCTCATGGAATGAAGATGAGCCTATAGCCACTAATTGGGCTCATATGGCCTTAAAACATGGATGTGGATTAAACCCCTTTTTTAATGGGGAATGGGCTCATAGCCTTAAAACATGGAGATGAGTTTAGTATTCAATAATATATTGGGCTCATGTAGCCTGTTTGAATGGCCTTCTGTACTTTATTTGAGAGGGCTGACCCTATAAGTCTTTTTCTTTTCTTTTTTTGAAACGATTGAGGCTCATAGTATAAAAGCATAGATGACAAACTATAAGCCTTCAAATAATAATTTGGGCTCATTCTTAATATAGTCTATTCTACTTTATTTTTTTTTAGAGATGTATCATAACATAAAATATGGAGATGGGTTTCTAGCTTCCTTTTTTTTTTAGAAAGAAAATGGAGCTCACTCTTAAATATCAGATTGAGCTCTTATAGCCTTAAAATATGAATTTAGGCCCATAGCCTTTGCATTTTTGGATAGAGATGACTCTGCTTAACATGAATATAGGCTTACATGTTTTTCTTTTTTGAATGGAGATGAGCCTACTCTTAACCTCAAATGGACTTTGCTTCAAATATTATGTTGGAGCTCTGCCATAAATGGAGATGGGCTCATAGAATGGTGATGGACATTTTTTAATGGAGATGGACTTATAGCCTTCAGATTGGACTCATGGTTTAAAACGCCAGAAGGAATCGGCTCTCTTATAGAATTAGGTTCATAGCAGCTAAATTGAGCTTCAGATAGACTTAAAACATGGATATCAATATGCGTGTACTAAAAGTAAAATCGATCATCGATTTTCGATTTATTATTTATATAAACAAAAAACCCAATCATAAACATGGATTCGCGAATCTTTAGTTCTTAATTTTGAAATTAACCATATGCATTTTTTGGTTAACGAAATTAAATCATTCTAATTATAAATATATTAAAGTTCATTCATAATTACTATAAGCTCTAATAAAAATACAAATAAATATTATTTATCCAATTCTTTACCTTAACATAGTTTATTTATAAACTTATCAAATAACTCTGTGAAATACATGAAATTAGATAATTTAATAACGATTTTAATCAACCACATTTTTATAAATTCAATAAATAAAAAAAAAAAAACTACACTCAAATAATCATAACTATAAACTTAATTAAACGAGATTGGAAATAGAGTCAAAGAGAGTCTTATATTATATATTATTTATATACTAATGTATAAGTGGCCTTAACCATAGAAATTTAATATAATAATATTCTCAAATTAAACAAACATTATAATATGTGTAACCATCGACCAAAAAAAAACAATATAATAATTCATCTTCATTAAGAAACTATGAATGTAAGGTAAATCTCTTAACAGTATATCAATATCCACTTTGTGGATTATTTCCCATCTATATATATATACTATACCTTTCCTCTATATAATATATATATGTATAAATTTAATCTCTGATAATGTGACTCAAATATATGGGAATTTGTTTTCTATATATGTATTGTAACCATCAACCATATTTATAATTTTAGTTTATTGTTTGTATTTTTAAGTTGGTTAATCGAGCCGGTTTATCATTTGTAAATATAAGCCTAAATAAGAACAAAGTCTGCAAAAAAAAAAAAACCAAACCCAGTGATCTGAGTTAAGTTAACCCTATTTTTCTGTTCAGTTCAGTTGATTTCTGCATTAGGTTTGGTTTTAGTGGGTTTTGTATCTAGATAGACCACTTTGTTCTAATGTATTAAGCATCCCATTAATAATAGGAATAATCGTTTAAAATGGATAAAAATAAAGATTATTTTTGCAAAACTCAACACTTTTTAAAATCCAATATATTAAAAGACAAATGTGAACAATTTGCCATTTGACATATTGCCAATGTGAGATAGATAAAATGTGCTTTACGAAAATTTGAGACTATCAGTCTGAGGATTATTACTCGGAGTTTTAAAGTAGCACATTTGGAGATGAAGAATCTTTCAAGGTTGCACTTACAATAGATCATTTCAAATATTTTTTGAATTTGTTTCTTTTAAACCAATTTCATAATAATAGTAATAAACAACTATTATTTGTGACACTAAATAGCTTGTTTTGAAGTGATTCTTCATGATCTCAATGTTTAAGTACAACCTTTTAAGTCAATGATTATTGAGCAATGCATCAATGAAACTCAGATCAAAATCGCTAAAAACCGCAAGGATGAAACAACATCTAGATAACGCTTTAATGAATGCGACTCAAAGTCTAGTTAATCGTTGAGCCTACATTTGATACTACTATTGGCGAGCTAAACTCATATGACTCAAGTCTGCGACATATTGACGACCAATAGACCCGATTTCTTATCACGATGATATACTCTCTCTGCTGCTTCAAATCACCTAACCACCAAAACAAATGTCGCACCAGTATGAAAAACCAAAAGCGTGACCACCAGATAGTGACACCTTTGCAGGCATCTACGGATTTCACGGATCTGGGCTGCAGACAACGGATCAGGAAGCGAGTTGAAACGAACATCAGCGCGATTCTTTGCCTTATAAAGCGCGGAACTTTTGCATGGTATAACAATTGTGTAAAATCGTAAAAAACTGCGTAGTGATATATCAAATCAACACCTCTGGTCCCCAGTGTAACCACAAAGCGCGCATTTTGAGTGGAAGCGTGGTGCCCTCTTTGGCGATGAATATAGTGTGTAAAGCTGTTGTGAAAAGATCATGAGATCAATATTCTTTGCTACCACCGGATGAACCAGTGCTAACGTGCAAACCGTGGAAAACAGATGACACCTCAGAAACAGTGCACTTCTGCTGAGATCGTAATGGCTGCACAAACCAAACAACTGAGATATGGAATCTTCAGCGATTCATCTAACAATTACGCCATGATTACTCACCTTGACAACCGCCTTGTTTAGGTCTCTGTATCTGAATCTTGTTTCCTCACTGTAACAGTCTTCTAACACTCGGAACTTACACTTATGAACCAATTCTTTATTCTTGTCTCCGTGGGACACCTATTTATACTTATCTCCCGTCAGGGCGCATGCTTATATGAACTCTCAATAAATCTTACAGATATCATATACACTTCTACTTATCTCCCGTGGGACACATACCTGTTTTCTATTGAAGGACACGCACTTATTGATTTCTCAGGGACATATATATCGGTTTATCACAGGATACTTATCTCAGGCTTATAAATTGTCAGATCTCCCAAAGGACCTCTGCTTGAACTTACCTGTGGAACAATATTTAGATCTCTCGCTTGGAGGACCTAGAGCTTAGACCTTTGCGGGGTACCCGCCAATTACTAAATCCTCTCACCTCATATGTATCTTATGCCCATACTGCAGACGCCTCCCTTCCCATTTTCCACGGATCTTATGCTTGTATTACGGAGCTTATTCACTGTTGGATCTTCTACTTACATTATGGAGCTGCCTGCTGCATGAAACTCTGCCTTAATCAGGCTTTGCCTCTGTTATATGAATCTTCACTCTTGTATTGGAGCTTGACCTAACATGACTGGGATCTTACTTTCACGCTGTACAGGACTCTTTCCTTGCTATTACCCCTGGGTTGGATCTTATGCATATTTGGCTTGTGCATGTTTAGGATCTTTGCCCATTCAGCTGCCTCTGGGCTAATTTTTAACTCTTGATGTTTGGATTTGTGGACTTACACAAACTGCAAGTAAGACGACTAAGACTAGTGGTTGACCAGTCTGACCTGTTTATTTCATTAGTGACAATGATCTTCATTCATGCAATCTCCATATGGCTATAGTCGACATTCACGGCCGGTCAGTTGTTCGAATCCTCACATTTATATTGATATGATATTGATCTCATTAACTCTTACAATCTCACATATAACACACAAATGTTGTCTCATGGAATGATTATTGAATCACCATCTTTGTTTATCATTCAGTAACAATGTGATTTCACATTCGTATTGCAATCCACCACTATTATAAGTGTTATTCACACAGCGGTCAGTTCTATTAAGATCTATATCTACATTTAATCATTAATCTTCAATATGAGGTTCGCATGGAACATGTCGAGCGTGCACGCCCATCGCGAGTGCCGCTGCACTGGCGAGTGCCAATAGCGGTCGGAGCGATCACCTCATTCGTTGTATATTACCTCGGCGACCGTTATAACCGGATATATGTGATAATAGCTCATATAACTAACCGTTAATATTGTTAGCGACTCCTTGCCTTCATATTCATGTTTCGCATGTTTGGGATTCGTTTTTCATAACTATATCAACAACATTTCATGAACACATATACATGTGCCACATTTCTATATTTTTCTACGGTTCGTATGCATTTGCATGCGACATTTCTAGAACACTTAATAGAACATGACCTATCGTATTCACATCATTCGTAGCCAGATATCTACCAGGTCTTTATCTGATATAACGCTGCAATTGGCTATCATAATTCTCACCAGTTACTTTACTTGAAAATGGAATCATTCAATTGAATCATCCAAACTCAAGTTATGGCATTCTCAATACCAAACTAGTCATTTTGCCTATATTTTTAGAACTGATGCGAAATGCCATTTTCGGGGTCTAACTCTCCTTCAACTGGTTCTTCTCACTCTTTTAGAAGCTAAGGTGCTAGGGGTCTGCTATCCATGCGGAATCACCAAATGGAGCATGAAACTCAAGATATATCCCGAAGCAGGGACTGCTCTGTGTTCAAGCGGAGACCAAAGCAAATTGAAACAGATAACCGCGAGGCAATTTTTATAGACCTGAGATAAAAATTTGATTTCTTTAAGAATATTTTGTTCTCTTGAAGTCATTGACAAACTGAATCTAACTCCGTCGGATAAGCCCAATAAGGTTTAGTAAATAGACACTGGTCTTAAGATAACATTTGATACATTCAGGTACCAGGTCAAACAATTTTACTTATGGTCTTGGTACCTCATTTAATCAAATACCACCCTCAATCTTACAGAAATGGTGAGTTTTTCTACTTTTTCCATATTTTCACCCCAATCAACTCATTAATCTTGACCCATTCAAACACTCCTTAATAAATCTTATAACCTCTATTATAGTATCTTTTTTCAATACATATCTTTCTTAAGAACACCTTCATGTGAATTACTCAGAAAGCTCTTCTGTGGGTCTGTATACAATAAAACACAAAGTTGGATTGGGTTTGTTCCTAACCCAAACTCCATTGCTTTGCAATTAAACCATGATCCAACCTAAAGGTTCATCTCTGATCCATAGATTCATTCTAAATTCAGTTTCTTCTAATAACCCTTGAGCATGTATCCGCACAAATCTGCAAAAAGTTCCACTGCCCAATGTTAGATTCCATACAAAATCAAGATCACTTCAATTCCATATATATTGGAACTATGAATTTCATTACTCATTTGCCTGTTTAGGGGTTTTTACCACCTATTTTCAAAATCAAAGTTGGATGATCTTTAACAAACTCTTAATTTGAAAACAATAGAAATCTCATGGTCAGTATACATGTAATCATTACAAGATTCATAATTTCCCACCCCAAATCAAGATCCCTCACCTCAGTGTTATTCTCCTTCTTCCTTCTTCTTATTCTTCTTTTCTCCTTCCTTTCTCACCGTTTCATTCTCCCAAAATGAGACCAAATTAGTGCAAATTAAGGATCTCTTGACCGCTGTTTAGCTCTAACTGTACCAGGTTAAGTCTCTCTTACCCTTTAGTCCTCCATATTCTGTCATTACTCTACTTTATGTTATTTCCCACTTTGGCCTCTCATCTTATCTAACCATAAACTTTTATGCTCATTTTTAACATAAATCATTTGTCATATAATATTGTACAATTTCAGGTTTCTCAATTTCCTCTTTAGCGTTTAAATTCGAAAAATCTGTTATACCTACAAATACCTAAACATGTCGAAAAGCGACAGAGCCTCTATTTAGGGCTTATTCAAGGCTTGATAACATAACTCTTGCACGAAAGATGGCAATAAAATCCCCACGCAAGGCGGCGACTAAATCAAAAAACAAAATAAAAACTATATGTGTATTGAATCTTGCTCACTTTATAAGAAGAAAAAACATAGGAAAAGGTATATAAGGATGATTTCAGGCCAAAAATAATAAAATCACCTCGTTTGTAAAGTAGGATTGACCCTATAAAGTCTCTGAAAAGACGAGATTTGATTCAGCATTATTGACATCAGACACCAAATCAAATCATCAATTTTGACACAAAAATTACATTTATTAACCTATTTTCAAAAAGAACATTTTCTTTTATAAGACACATATATAAATACCTAAAAAATCAAAATAAATATTTTTGTCTATAATCAATGACACACAAAAAAAAAGTTGAATTGGAAGACACAGATTATTTGATGTCTTTTAACTTAAATATTTTTTTACTTTAAAAATAATTTTCTAATGACAAATGGGCTTGTGTGTGTAAGAATTTCAGAATCTTCTGATTCAGTTTCCATTAATCAAGTTGAGTTGGATTTGAGAAAAAAGCATTTACCTGAAGGGCAGGCCCAAAATTTATCAAATCTATAAGTATGTCCATAAAGGGCATGGGTTTCTCTCATCCTTTTAAAATAATCACAAAATAACGACATAAAAAGTGCGTTTTAATGAAAGAACTACTTAATATAGCCACAGTAACAATAAGATGGGTGCATATTAGATAAAAAAAGGAAATGCTATGTGCTCAGAATTATTCTTATACCATGAATACTTTAAGATAGATTGCAAGATAAATTACAAACTCAATTATTAAGATGAGTGCAGCATTGTTAAAGAAATGTTGTAACCGGATTCTTTGCACCACATATATAATCACTTCATCTTCTTGATGCAGACTGCACATTACAATTCCCATGGGACACAACTTTATCTCTTCAAATATTATGACAATTGTTTCAAGGGCTTGAAACAGATTCCCTCTAACATAACATTCCCCCAAAACTTATGATATCTTCAGGTGATTTGTAGCTTTGCCCCATGGAAAAGATGGGGTTGGTGGAAGGACACCATATTCTGCAAGGCACAACCAGATCCATGGTTTCTTTAGTTTATAAGTAGAACCCATCTTTGCTTCACTAAATTCAGCTTTCTGCAGAAATTGGTATAGACAACACATTTGTCAACCCAAGTTTTCAATTTATTTGGTGAGTACATCCTGTGATGAAAATACCAACTTCAATGACCATTCACTAAAGGACAAATCGAAGTAAGTGGAGAGGAAAATGAGGAGAGTTTGAAGAGGCTTCATTAATAGTAAGTGAAATCAAACTTGATTTAATTTTGATGAATAGGTAGTTCTTTAAGTGACCAATATGATGAAGTGACTCTATGATGTAGATATCGATATAGGCTCTTATCTTACATTATCATGGATTTTAGACTTAAGGCAAGCTCGTAACAAAAGAAGAATTTGAAAAGGATCATCGTATTTTATTAATTCTTTTGTCTGTTTCAAGTGGATTGGATAAATCGGTCAAATGGTTTAATATGATAATCATCTTTAATCAGTTAGCTGAACGGATGGTTGTTCGAATCATCCGCAGAAACTTAGCTAATACCAGTCTAAACCAGCGAACCGCTGAATCGGCCGGTTCTCAAAGTGAATAATCTTCCACACTTTTTGTTAGCCAAAAATTCATGATGACCAATTTATAGTAGAACACACTTAGTTAGCCTTCATAAATTCGAAACTTTCCTTATGTAGTTGGTATGAAAAACCGCGTTTGATCAGCACAAGTTTTCTAATTATTTAATGGGTTTTATCACTTAGTAAAAACCTTCAATGGTCAATCCTGAGTTCAAAATCAGTAGTGGAGAGGAAAGAAGGATTTGAAGATGGGATGTTGTAGCTTGATGAAATCAGCTAGATTAATTGAAAGAAGAACAAGGTAGTTTCTGGTGACCAATATGATGAATTATGATAATTGATTAAGATATGAATAGGCTCTACTTAAATACAGGAAGGTTGAACAAAGAACTTAAATTCGATCGCCCATCTGAAAGAAGAAGGTACTTAAAGAATATTATCTTCCCACTAAAATCTTTTTCCAAATGTTTTTAAAAATTAACCAGGATACGACTGTTAAGCTTAATATTGAGGCCGTCGATTGAAATGGGTTGAACCATCAACAATCGTCTTTTGATCCAGGTTTGCTTCTTAGTGGATAGTTGTTGACTACCTGAACTGAACAAACCGACCAGTCACCCAACCTCTGAATAACTAAACCAGGGAAGCAGTTTCAAAGCAGGATGGATTTCACCAGAATCAGGAAAGTTAAAACCTGCAGCTCTCATTGTTATAAAAATTATCACGATATTGTCATAAGTAGAACGTGATTGCTTCATAAATTCCGCAGCTTTCTTTGGCTTCTGAATAGAAATATAAATAACACATTTGATCAATAAGTTTTCTGGGTATTTGGTGGGTCTATCATACGTTGAAACCAACTTCAGTAATTTATTCACTGAATTAGAAATCAATGGAAGAAGGAGTTATTATTATTATTATTATTATTGTCTTGTTTTTTTAAAATAATTGAAATTGAGCCTAACTAATATCTGTGATAGAAACACTATAATCAAACCGCTAAACCATAAAAGGATGGCTCATATCGCAGTTGTGGTATGACAGAAAAAATTCAAAACTAATTTATGGTTAGTCTGCACATTTGATATTACTGTATGACTAGAATCACTTTAACACCAATTCAACCTCTGAATAATCTTGATTCTTGTCTACGTCGTCCATATACTTTGCTTATTTGAATGCAGAAACAAATAAAATCTTGTAAAAAAAAAACCTTTACGCTCAATGTGAAGCGAAACAACTTCTTTCTTTGGCATGAAACGTGATAACCACATGTTAGCAGATAAAAATTGAAATATTAGATTCTGAGTTATAGTCGGGCTGCAAGCACGGGAATTTCTAGATCTCACGAGATGAAGCAGCCACGGACCTGATGAGGTCATCCTCATAAAATCTAGTATGATCAAATTACTCGAATTACGGGACAATTGGAATTTCTGTGTATTTGATGAAATGAACAAACGACATGGCAACATGTGGAATGAGGACACGTGCCATATAACCTGGCTAAAAATAGACATGGCATGGAAAGCCAAGTGTCATATTCTTATCATGCATGAATTAAGTGGGGGGAGAATGGCATGAAACACATGGCATGGTGATTGCCGTGACTTCAACAGATAGGAATTCAAAAGGTGTTCTCTACACCTAGACCAAGGTGCGATGAGGAGAATGAAGAAGGAACAGAAAAAGATAGAAAAGAAAAGAAAGAAAGAGAAAGAGAAGAAAGGGAAGAAGGGAGAAGGAGGTCAAACTCCTAGTCTGGTGTTTAGGCTCATGGGGTTGACAGTCAGGAGTAGGCTGGTCTGCGCTCAAGTAGGAGTTCTCTCCTACTCTAGTTACATTCCTTGTTTAAGGAGCCGGCTAATAGCCCATGACTCTTAAGCCGGTACAGGGCTGGTTGAAGAACGATGTGTGAGACAAATTTGTTCAAATCAGTTGGAGACCTAATTTCTGGGTCATTTTGTATTCCCAGTGGGTTCCCAGGCAGGAGTTGGGTTTGGAAAGAAAATGGATTTGAGTGCTTGATAAACTTTCGCGCTTTATCATTGTTGGATAACGGACTAACATGCTAAACTGCCTCTATTTATTTGTAGTGCATTTATGAATTGAGTTTGTGTGTTGTTGCTTGGTGAATATTATACAAAATTAATAATATGAAAATCATGTTAACTACCTTCTTGCGATGACATGGGATTACTCTGATCAGATATAGTCTCTGCCAGTCAGATATCATTATCCATAGTTGTAAATAACCGTAGCTCTCATTATGCATGTAACATGAAAGGCTATCTGCTAAATGATTCTACAATGAATATACCCCAGGACATCGTGAAATGGGTGTGTGAAGTGCATATGACATGGTCTTTCTCTCTTCCAGTGGCCAAATGATGGGCTCTATTAAGACCTTTATCTTAGAGCCTCACGGTTTAAAATTGCTCTGGATAACAACAAAGAGAAGGGATGAACCCCCTAAGGTGCTTCCATCGTGGTTGAACATGTATCAGAGCGAAAGCACATAAAGTGTCGGAAGTTAGCTTTAGTGGTGAGACCAGTTAATTTACAAAGAGACGCATGACTTTAGACTAAAAGTAAGTTCATCAAGACGTCTAATGAGTTAGAATCCATAGTAAAATCTTTTCTTTACAGAGGCAAAGTTTCATACATAACACCTAATATATGAGGAGCGATGATGGCCTCTGAATCTTAACATGGTATGTGAACATTCATATAAAAATATATTGTTATCGATCATGTTTGTAAATGTTGAATCTTAACTTTTGTACCCCATATACATAGATGAAGTCTTATATGAGAATTCCTCGTTATTGCTCATAAATAAGTAGGGAAAATATTTCAGTCTTGGAGAATTTTACAGGGAGATGAGACCTCTCCGAGATTGTAACCAATGTGAAGAAAACAGGGTTATGGCTCTGTGTGTATTTTGTGAGATTCCAGACAAATCTCAGTCTATTATATGAAAGGAGTTGTAATGACATTTAATTTGTTCCAACTTCAATTTGAAGTTTTCAATTTATATTACCTTAATTGTGTAGGGATTCACATGTTGAATTGTTATTATCATGGAAAGGTTAGATGAAATGCTAAAAATACTGCATGTTTGAGGAAGTTCTGAAGTCATGACAGGTTCCTGTTCGCGGCAATGAGTTTTTAGGATTCATCTTCAGTGTGGGGTATTTGTATGTGCGCGACGGTATTGTTATGTCGCGTGAGTTTGGTCAAGACCGGGTTCTATTACCTATTCACCTTCATTCCTACCCCTTCTCTCTTATCTACCGACGGGGTGATCTGCTCAAGCTGTGAGTTTGAGTGAGGCAAGGGATTCTGTGTCACGATAGGTGACACGTAATAGTAGCATGAGGGAGGGATTTAATCAAAGCGAAAAGATTTTTGTGTCGTGACAAAGTTGCCTAAAGATTGTCTCTCTGATAGGGTATGTTTTACATGCGAGAGACTTGGGACATGAGGTTTTCATGTCGCGAGCATATGTCGCATGATAGTAAGAGCGATGCCTTGCGACACGACTGGGGCGTGGGTGTTAACTCAGGAAAGAGTAAGACCTCAAAATGGAAAAAATAATGTAATATAATAATAAATTGCTAGAATGGTTAGGGAAGCTCAAAAATTTTCACAGATCTTAGAATGGCAAGCGATTGTCGTTATGAATTAATAACAAAATCAACATTCAGAAAAATTAATAAGTGCAGGACAATGGATTTTTAGAGGTTCAGTGTTGAGTTGCCAGTGGAATCTAGGACGAGATTTTGAGTAATCATAGGAGTTAAAATAACTAGAATTAAGATTCATTTAAAATGAATTAGAACTTAAAAAAATAAGTCATTCCGGGGCTTGATGAACTGACAGGTCATGACAATGAAGCTGAAGTGTTAGTGGCCACAGATCAACCAAACTTGAAAGGAAAGGAGGAAGATCACATCTTTTCTCTTATTGCCAGCTAATTCGGACAGGTGAACAAAATGAAATGAAGAAACTCCTCATTCTACGATCGGAGATCGGGTGATCGGAATCCCATCGAGCCAAGATTTAAGTTCATCTACTCGACCCGAGAGCTACCGCATGCGGATACCAGCTCTCCTAATTATTAATTTCGTGTTTGGAGAAGAAAGAAAGTTAGAGAGGGAAATACGACTCTCTGCAGATCTGAGCTTGAATGGTGCGTCTCGCGTTGGGCGAGACTTAAAGTCGGGGTACTTTCCGGCGGGCTCGCGTGGATATGAAACTCGAGTTTGCCGGGTTTCAACCCGGAGGGAGGTTCGAGTCGAAAGCTTTGGGTTGAGAGGGTGTCACGGGACTTCTGTGGAGTCGTTACTCACGCTTGAAGGTGGGAACCTTCATGCTCAGGCTTATTTTCCATCTAGGAGTCATTTGGTCTGGATTGGCCTTAGGAAGTTTTGTTTGGACGGCGTTTAGAGAGCCAGAAAAATGCATTTTTCGTAAGTCATTGCTCATATGTGGCCTCTAACTTTGGACGACCATAACTTTCTCGTCCGAACTCCGATTAGTGTGTTCTTGGACTCTATGGAAATCTCTTTGAGTCTAGAATCCATCCATATATAACTTAATGCAATTTGAACTCATATTATATCCAAAAATGACGAAAAACAATAGGCCCCTGCTGGTTCTGCGCGTAAGTCAATGTTCATATGAGGCCTCCAACTTTGGATGGCCGATTGCTCGTCAGGAACTTCCGTTCATGTGTTCTTGGACACTGAGAAAGCCCCTTGAGTCTAAATCACGGCCCATCTACGCGCGTGAATGGCATTTGGTGCCCACATGTTACTAAAAATTTAATTGTAGCACAAAGTGTGTTGCAAATTCTTGGTTGTGATGATGTGTGGTCATAATACATTGAAATTGGTGTATGTTGGTTTTGTGATTATGTGCATGTTAATAATTATCCATGAGCTTAGAGAAATACATGATTTTATTAGCCTGATTGAGGCCATTGCGTGACGTTGTAAATCATGGATTTGTTATCTGAGTGGGCTTTAAAAGGATCAAAGTGTGCTCCATTCTCAAGTGGTAATGATTTATGATATTATGTGTGTGTATTGATATGTTGATATGAATCGTGTGAATTAATTGGAATTTATGTGTTCATTGATATAACTTTCCAATTTATGCATGGGTTGAAATGCATGAGTAGGCATGTACATATAACACTCATATATATGTATCATGGTGATAGGCAATGACATATTGCATTGCATTTATGCGCAAATACATCGCATGAAATGAGTGTGAGTGCATGGGAAAATCAGCATTGTGTTTGGTGTTAATGTTGGTTTCGGTCTAGGGACAAAGTCCTAAAAGGTCGCATGAATGATTGGAGGTTGCCTAACACAGCTTTTGAACAAAGTGGTTTTATCGGAGTATGTCCAATAAATTATATTAGAGGGTTGTCCACCAAATTTTATTGGAGTATGTCCAATAAATTATATCGAAGGGTTGTCCAATAAATTTTGATATCGGAGATTGTTCAATGAGTTTTCAAAAACAAAAATCTTGTTTGAAAAATAGTTTTCATACATGGCATATTGCATGTTGAGAGAAGTCGGTGAGGACTTGGTACAGGGATCATGAGGAGTAGCATCTCATTCATGTCATGTAGATTCCATTCTAGGATTAACATAATTGTGATTGGAATGTGCTTGTGGCATGACCATTGCATGTGCACTTAGGTGGGGAGTAGCCCTTGTAGGATTTCACTCTGCTTGGGCACTAACCACTTAGATCGTGGGACCCCCCTTTTAGGTACAGGAGATGTGCAGGGAGATGGCGCTCACTAGAGGCCGATAATGAGAAGAAAGCCGGATTGTGGCTTTGATTAATATTTTGTAAAACATGTATTAGAATCCTTAATTTTGATATATGTTTTATATAAGAGCGGTGTAAATTTAAACTCTTATGGACTATGGTCCTATAGTCATGTACTTATATGTTTGAGTATGGATAAATGGGCCCTGTGTGGCCATTTTTACTCGTATGTGGACCCGGTGTGATTGTTGTATAATATTGGGACAGGTTGCCATGTAATTGCACATGTTGTATTTTAGGTAGAGCTCCCCGTACAAAGGAGACTCTACACGTTTTCATTCAAATCACGGGTCCGGGAAAGAAAGGGACTTCAATGGTGTTGTGTCGGGTTACGATGACCTGAATCTTCAGCGCGAGTTGACGGGTTGTTAATGAACCCTCGAGTTTAGGCGTCAGTGCATGATAGAGGTGCTGTCGTGGCGGTGAGCCTTTATGACTGTACGGCTCGCTAAGTTGAGCGCGCATGGCGGGATGCTCGTCGCCCGCGGAGTCCTCGCCGCGGCAGAGCTTTATCTGATGGTAAAAAAAAGTACCCCACGGAATTTGGGGTGTCTGACATGCACATAAAGGCGACAACAATCACACGCACAGTAAGGCGACGATTAAATCACGAAAAAAACATATAAAAACTTAGTTTTGTGTGGAAGAACCTGAAAATTGGTGATTTCAGGCCAAGAATGACAAAAAAATCATCTCTCTTTACTTAGAGAAAATAGGCTAATAAAGAAAAAGTTGAGAGAAAGTGATGCTAGGGTTTAGAGAGAAGTTATAAAAAAAATTATTATTGTTATTATTACTATCATTATTATTATTATTACTATTATTATTATTATTACTATTACTGTAACGCCCCTTTCCCTGTCTTCGACAAGTGAGGGGATGCCACACAAAGCAAAGACTTGTTAACCTGATTTTCTGGCATTATTTGGGATCCTTTCAATCATAGATTCATAAATGACATAAACTTGTTTCAAAAAGCCAGAATTATGCAAATTCTTGACTACAATCATAACATTGTAAAACTACCACCATAATGGTGTTTAAAATGTCATGTACATATATGCTTAAGTCCATAACTACTTGTATTTATGCAAGTTTCATTGTATAAAATATTGCTTTTACAATTCTATTACAAAATCATAGAAAAACAAGGACCTACATAAGGTGGAATCCTAATGCAGTGTTGGCCTTGGCGAGTGCGGGATGTCCCGGGCGACCTCTTCAGTACCTACACGGATGACACACCCATGCTAAGCTTCTAACTTAGTAGGAAAACCAAATAACATATATAACCACTTGCAGTGGTCCTCAATTACAATATACATATATAAACAATTCATATATCATATTATTCAATAATATGCATTTCTCCCGTAGGAGTACATAACATAAATTTCACAACATAAGGTACCCATAGGTACACTACAGTATAAAACTGAGATTTACTTGAGCATCCGAGCTAATTACTTTTGTTTTCATATGGTTCATTATTCAGGTACTTATCATATAAATGTTTGCTTGCATAAACCAATGAAAATGAATAACAGGAACACGGTACAATAGGTGCAGAAGTAGATTTCAATATAGTCTGAGCCGAGTGGCGAGTCATGGAATCCCACTTAATGACCTGTGATTAGAGTCTTGAATAACTGATAAACGGACATACTAAAGAAGTCTGAAATAGAAGTGCGGTAGCACGAAATAGGAATCTTTGGTAGCCTGAAATAAGTCTTGGGCAGCACCAATCCCTATTTATTCACTATTCGGTCTTAAGCATGCATACAATTATATGTGTTTCGAAGAATGTTATACTGGTCTTAATACCATTAATGTAAAACCCCAGAAAATTTAAAATTTTCTCACAGTAAAAAAAGAAATAATAATAATAATAAAAATAAATTGTTGAAATGACTCAGGGAAGCCTATAAAATTCCACGAGCTCGGATGTGAAAGCAATTTGCGCGGGTTGAGTCGGAGTCTCATGGCAGTAACTCTGAGAAAAGTTTCGTTGAATTCTAGGTAGTGGGAATTCTTTGTAAAGTACAGTTAGATATCTAATGACTTGAGAGCGAGATTTTCTTAAAAATCTCGAGAGTTAGAAAATGACTTGAGTTAAGTTCATTTAAAATAAATTGAACTAAAAATAAATAAATTATTTCGGGACAGAAACGAACCCGGACGGGTCGTGGACGCGTGGTGCAAAGTGGGCCCCGTGTCCAACTTAAACTTAAAAGGGAAAAGAGGAGAAAAGATGAAATTTTCTCCCATTTTTTTTGGCAAAACAGGCAGTGGGTGAGTAGAGAGAGAGTGGAGAGAAACTTCTTCTTCTCTCTACAATCTACGGAGATTGGGTGGTCGGAATCTGTCGAGCCAAGATTTAAAGTTCATCTACTCGACGAGGTCTATGTGTGGGTACCGACAACATGCAGTTTCACTGAAGATTTCGGGTTTGGAAAAGAAAATCTAGTGAGAAGCTCTCTAAGATTTAAGGCGATCGTTTCGGTTTCCATCGGACGGGCTTAAAGTCGGGTACTCGTCGGGGGAGCAGCGTGGACACCGGAAATCGGGATTTGTCGAGAAGATTCGGCGGAATTTTGGGAAGGCCGTGGGTCTCGGGTCTTCGAGACTCAGTTCGTCTTCGCTCGAGAGGTGGGGAACCTTCACTCGGGTTTATATTTCATCTAAATCTTGTTTTTGGTCTTGGTTGAGCTAGGGGCTGTTTGGATTGTGTTCAAACCGCAATCGTATTTCTTGATTTGGAGTTGTTTTATTAAGTTGATTTTCGAATTTGAGCTTGGGACCGGGTTTTGTGCCATGTTTATGGCTGGTGTGGAGTCAATTGGGATGGGTTTGTTCTTAGGGTGAAAGGGTTGTTTCAGGATGAGTTGGGTAGGAAAAATAAGCTGTACGCGGGGCTTTAAAGGAGCCCCAGGGAATGCGATTTTGTGGGTTTCACGGCTAGCTGCCCGGTCGATATTCCTCTGAGGCCTCCAACCGGACCGACATAGCACGTCAGAAACTCAGTTTTTGGGTGTTCTTAGTTCTATGGAAATCCCTTTGAGGTCTAGAATCTATCCATATATAGCTTGATAAATTTGAACTCATATTCGACCCCGAAATTTACAGCAGTAGGCCCACGTCTTTGGTGCGCGCGTCGATTCTTTGTTCATATGAGGCCTCCGACTTTGAGCGGCCCATGCTTTCTCATCCGAGCTCCGTTTGGGGTGTTCTTGGACTCTATGGAAAGATATTGGAGTCTAGAATCTGACCATATAATTTTAAATGGAAATTAGTGCTCATATCCTTGTTGAAAAATTGATTGTTACAACAAGTGTGCTAATTGTTGGTTGTGTGGATGTGAGGAGTTGTGTCTTTGAAGTGAAAGCCTTCATTACATGGCGAGGTTGTAGGCTATCTTAGGTACATGATATGCCATGAATTAGCCTAGGAAATGAGGTGTGTCATTACTTGCCTAGGTAGTGACTTGATGAAATGTTAGCATGTGTTTGTGTGATTGATTAAAATGACATTTCTTGGTTAAGAGGTGTCATGCTTGGATGTCAATATGTGTGTTCTAACATATTGGGTTTGTGATGTGTTTTCTGTGGACATGGATATTGCATGGCATGTTATAGGCTAGTTTATTCAGCATTATGCGCCATGATGTAGCCTAGGGATTTGAGTATGACATTACTTGTCTAAGTAGTAGTCGGAATGATGTTGATGCATGCTTGTTTGATGTGTTAACATGAATGTGATAAATGTTAGTATGATTGCATGTATATTAACGTTTAATGAATGTATGGACTTTTGTGTGTATTAGACATGAGTGTCCATGGTACATGGTGGAGTGTACGGTATAGAATTGTCCATGTAGAGGTCTTTATACATTGGGCATGACTTAGAGTGCGATGACCATGATTACATTGCAGTGCAGGGAGCGTCGCATGGTGTGGGTGTGATTGCATAGTGGTTATTAATTCACCTTCCTTGGTGAATGGGTTGTGGACTTCGTACTTTGGACGAAGTCGATGGAGATCCGCGGTTTGCATGGTACGAGAGTTAAGGAAATGGAAATGGCTCATTGCATTTCACATGCATTGAGGCACCACAGAAACGATAGGAGTGAGTGCATGAGGTGGTTTCTTGAAATTGTTGGAGGGTTGACCCGACAATATTATTTATCGGGTATGTCCACTACAATGTGGAGGGTTGTCCACCTGATATCAATCATCGGGTATACTTGATTGATATACATCGGAGGGTTGTCCATATAATGTGATCGTGACCTTTTGATTGATATACATCGGAGGGTTGTCCACAAAATAGTCATCAGTGTGTCCACTATTTATATCGGAGGGTTGTCACGGGTAAACCTGAAATATTTGTTTGGAAATGGTTTTCATTCATGGCAAATCGTGTTTGAGGGAGTCGGTGAGGACTTGATATATAGGCATGATGAGTCATGTCGATTTCATGTGAAATAGGATTATGTGCTAGGATTGCATGTCTAGGTTGGTGTGTGCTTGGTTGTTTGACCATTCATGTGTATTTGGGTGGGGAATAACCCTTGTAGGACTTATCTCTCTTGGGCGTTAGCTCACCGTGATGGGACCCCCCTTTCGATTCTGGGACATGTGCGGGGCAAGCGGGTGCTCCTTAGAAGACGACATCGCCCAGAAGCGGCGGGATTATGGCCTTCTTGATCCATGTTTTGTATATTATATTAGAAAGGTTTTAATATAATGTTTTGTATTAAGAGTGATGTAATAACTCTTGGTGGCTTTGGTGATATAGATTGTATTTATATGGATAAATAGGCCATACGTGGCCTTTTTTACTCGTATGTGGACCTGGTGTGGTCGTTATATAATATTGGGATAGGTTGCCATGAAAATGTATAGGTCGTATTTTAGGTAGAGCTCCCCGTACAAAGAAGACTCCGCCCGATTTTCGTTAAATCATGAGTCCTGGGAAAAGGGGACTAAATGATGTGGTGTCGGGTTACCTGACATCCACGAATCTTTCACGGGTTGACGGGTTATCAAGGGACCCCCGGGATTTGGGGCGTCATAGCTTATGACGTGAGCATGCATATGACTACTCAGTGGCCAAGACATGGGCTTGTGCCATTGGCTTAAAATACGGGCTTAGGCCATGGCTATTATGGTGAAATTGATACCAGCCAGCTTGGTACAGGAGCTTAGGTTCATGATTACCTAGTGCTTGGTGTATTTGATACCGGCGTCACAACGTGGTATCAACGTATAGGTATGCGATTACCTAGGACTAGATGGGCATTTGGTTTAGACCATTGCATGCATTGTGTGTTTTCATGTATGTGTTTGGTGTGTTACATGATGTGTGTTATGTTAGGTGGATTATATACACGGAGGGATGTATATAGGAAAATATATGAACACTAGGTTGGGAGAACTTCAAAATGAACGAATGGAGTAGTTCATGATGTGATGCTCCATAGTACGATTATGCACTACTAGGTAGACTAGCAAAAGGAATCTCAATTTGCTATTTGACACATGTGTAGATGGTAAGTTTGGAAAAGTCGTAAAGTGTAAGTTCTCCCTTAGGAACTAGGGCGAGGGTTGGTTGGACAGGTTGGGATGGTGAGGTAGAGATCTCATGGATTCTCAATCGTGGGACCCACCTACCTAAGATGCTCCGATTAGATGATATCCACGAGATGGACTGGATGACGGCACACCGGGTCTTCATTGGTCATGATTGTATGAGAGTCACCGCCTACGCACGATGTTTATGTGATGTTTCAAGGGGATAAGCATGATGCCTTACTCGGGAGGACGAGGCGAGACCGGGCTTGGGTCTACCTCGGGTAGTTAAGAGTAAGAGGATGTTTTTTTGGATGATCTATCGGGATTACCTCCAAAGAAGGATGTAGACTTCATGAGTAAGCTCACATCTCAAAAGGCGCCCATTCTATAAACTTCGCATAGATGGCGCCTACTGAGTCGAGAAACTCAAAGTCCGTGACACAAGAATCAGAAGACAAGGGTTATATTGACCCGCACTTCATCGTGAGGTGCTCCTGTGGGCTCGCTTGGTGAAGAGGAGAGACAAAACTCGATTGTGTATAAACCATCGCCAGCTTGAACAAAGTCACGATCACGAATCCGTATTCCCTTGCCAAGGATTAATGATCTATCCGATTAGCTACAGAGGGGCGAGGAGCATTTAAGATGGGATCTCTACACCGCTTATCCTTTGATGAGAGTCAGAGGCGTACACCCCTTAATGACACAAACATAGGAGATGACGGTATGGGCACTTCGACTTCACAATGATGCCCTTCGAATTTAACGAATGCGCCAGTGACATTCAGGGATCTCAGGTATAGGGTTTGCCAACCCTATCTAGATTGGTTGTAGTAGTCTTTGTGGAAAGATATTTATCTATTCCAAATATGAGATCAAAGAAAATCGCTGACAGCTTGTTCTTCGACCATGGTAAACATCGCTTGAATGTCATTTCAGCAAAGGAGAGTCGGCTAACTAATGTGAGATTTAAGACATGTAGTATCGGCTTCAGGCATAGACGTGAGCATAGTGATAAAAAGAAAAAGAAGGTAATATGACAAGGTCGACCCAGTGGAGAGGTCAAGATGAGTGGTGACCTGCGGTGAGAGGCATTCCAGAAATTAAAAAGGAGGCTTACTTTAGCTTATGTTCTAAGAGTCCCCACAAGGGGACAGGGGTACACAATGTGTTGTGATGCTCCTCAAGGATGGATCGATGCATTTTGATGCGTATCCGGAGGGTAGTAGCTTATGGTTCCTCAGAATAAGAATCATGAGTGTAATATTATCTCAATACCTACATGGAGTTGGCAGCCATAAATGTCTTCGCCTTGAGGATTTGGCGCCACTATCTATACGGTGAATAGTTGAGATGTTTTCAGACCACAAAAGTCTGAAGTATATCCTTACGCAGCTGGATTTCAATATGAGCCTTTATATGGGAGACCATGTCTGTCACCGATTTGATGGACTGAGGTGCGAGAGAGCTCCATCACTGGTCCAGATCCAATTAGAAACACCTCGGGGAAGGTGGGTTTGATAAGGCTTAGCCGAGGAAGAGTTCTAGACGGGTGATCACGCCTTCAAGGTGATACCTAAGAGAGGAGGCCGTGTTCCTAAGCATGAGAGTCAAGCCGCTGAGAGATATATTGGCCCTTCGAGATACTCGAGAGGGTGAGTATGTCACAGACCATTGAAGGTTTTGCTGCCAAGGCTATCACTGTCAGCCATATTCCATGTTTCCACAGCTGAGGTACACCCTACATCCGACTGAAAGCTGGATTGGGGCGAGCTTATCATTGATGCAGAAAGGGACCTTCGAGGAGGGACCTGTGCATGTTTGAGATAGTCGGGATCAGGTTTTGCGATGCAAAACTATAAGGCTAGGGAATGTGTTGTAGCAACATTGAGTAGTGGAGTAGGAAACTCAGATGCAAGGACGATACAGGCCAAGTTATCCCTGTCATTGCTGGATGGAGGTACTGCTCGTAGTCATTTTGGCATTAAGAGGACTATCGCATATGCATTGTGATCTAAGGTGCATGTGTGTGTGAATTTTGGGACGAAATTCTTTTAAGGAGGGAAGAATGTAAAACCCTAGAAAATTTAAAATTTTCTAAAAGTAAAAAATATTAATAATAATTATAATAAAAAATAATAATAATAATAAATTGCTGAAATGACTCGGGGAAGCCTAGAAAATTCCCTAGAGCTCGGATGACTAAATGATCATCGCAGAGTTCGTCTCATGAAAATGAGTAACTCGAAAGTTTCACAATCTTAGGTAGTGGAATTCTTTATGAAATTTCAGTTAGGTATCTAGTAATTCTGTGAATGAGATTTTCTTAAAAATCTCTTAGAGTTAGAAATGATTGTTAAGTTCATTTAAAATAAATTGAACTAAAAAAAAATTGTTTCGAACAGAAACTAACTCGACGTATATCATGGACGCAGGTGGCGCGAAGTGGGCCCCACGTCCAACTTAAACTTAAAAGGGAAAAGAGGAGAAAAGATGAGATTTTCTCCCATTTTTTTTGGCAAAACCGGCGGTGGGTGAGTAGAGAGAGAGTGGAGAGAAACTTCTCCTTCTCTCTACGATCTACGGAGATCGGGTGGTCAAAATCCGTCGAGCCAAGATTTAAAGTTCATTTACTCGATGAGGGCTATGCGTGGGTACCGACAACATGCATTTTCACCGAAGATTTCGGGTTTGGAAAAGAAAATCTAGTGAGAGAAGCTCTACCTACTCTCTAATATTTACGGCGATCGGCGACTCGATTTCCGTCAGGCAAAAACTTAAAGTCAGAGTACTCATCGAGGGCAATGCGTGGACACCGAAATCAAGAATTTTCGTCGAAGATTCGAGCGGAAGTTCGGGAAGGCCGTGGTCTCGCCCAGACTCCAAAAGTTTCGCCTTTCACCCAAGAGTGTAAGGAACCTCCTACTCGGGTTTATATTTCATCTAAAATGCTGTTTGGTCTTGGTTGAGTCTAGGGCTGTTTGGATTGTGTTCCTAAACACAAAATCGATTTACCGACGGAGTTGTTTTGTTGTTGATTTTCGCTGAGTTTCGACGGTTTTGCCATGTTTATGGCTGAATTATGAAGTCAATTAGGACGGGTTTGGTCACGTGAAAGGGTTGTTTCCTAGAGGAGTTTAGGTAGGAAAAATAGCATGTATAGGGGCTTTAAAGGAGCCCCGTGAAAGCAATTTCGTGGGTTTCACGCAGCTGCCTAGCCACTGTTCATACGAGGCCTCCAACTAACGGCCATAACTTTCTACCGCCCGAGCCCGTTTCGGGGTGTTCGACTCTATGGAAATCCCTTTGAGTCTAAAATCTATCCATATATATCTTAATAAAATTTGAACTCATATTTGGTCCGAAATTTACGAAAAACAGTAGGTCTCTCATGAAAGGCTGGCCATCGCTCATATGGAGGCCTCCAACTGGGACGGCCATAACTTTCTCGTCCGAGCCCGTTGGGGGGGTGTCTCGACTCTATGGAAAGGTCTCGAGTCTAGAATCTGACCATATGACTTTAAATGGAAATTGGTGCTCACATCCTGTTGAAAATTGATTGTGCCACAACAAGTGTGCTAATTGTTGGTTGTGTGGTATATTGTGGTGCTGAAGTGGCTATTTTATGGCAGGTTGTAGGCTATCTTAGGTGCATTATATGCCATGAATTAGCCTAGAAATGAGGCAGTGTACAATATCGCTTGTAGTGACTGATGAAATGTTAACATGTGTTTGTAGTGATTGATTAAAATGACATTTCTTGGTTAAGAGGTGTCATGCTTGGATGTCAATATGTGTGTTCTAACATATTGGGTTTGTGATGTGTTTGCTGACATGGCTATTGTAATGGCATGTCAGGAGGCTAGTTTATTCCTAAGACATGCTTCATGATGTAGCCTAGGATTCGTATGAGACATTGTCTAAGTAGTAGCTCAATGATGTCGATGCATGCTTGTTTGATGTGTTGACATGAATGTGATAAATGTTAATATGATTGCATGTATATTAACGTTTAATGAAATGTATAGACTTCTTTGTGTGCATT